>VURO01048531.1:0-12267 GCA_015108175.1 Pelvicachromis taeniatus
AATAAAGACATCACTCCCCTACACATCTACCCCTCCCCCTTCTCTCTCTCACACAGTCGCATACTACATATAAAAAATATACACAGGCAAATTTAGGCCCACATATCTATGTGTAGATATATGTATGGCTGCTGTGTACTTTGGCTTAACTGCGTTTAACGTAGAAAACCTTGTGTCTCTTTCTAAGCGTGACCTCCACAAGTTGGCCAGTTAATCCTGGAACGGAACTGTTGTACCACCTTTAAATGCTCCATTACTCAGATCTATGGGCAGCTTTGTTCCTGCTCTGTCTTCCACTGGTCCTTGGACTCGGCCACTAGACTTCAGATCACAGTGTCCGAGTCTTTGGCTTGTCTTGTAGAGTCTGGCAGTGTGTTTTAAGAAATAAGTGCAAACAAACAAAACAGGCTGAGAGGAAAGCACAGAAATCCTGTAGGGATGCCTCATACCAAGTATAAAGAAAGAGGTGGAGGAAGAAGAAGGGAGAGCTAGGGGAGAGGAGAGCAGGGGGTGCAGCTGCAGCATATTCGGTGCCAGTGTTGGTCCTAACCAGCAGCTTGTCTTTATTTTTGCAGAATGTACAACATGGTAATAATTATACTCCCAGATCATTTCCTGTCATGTTTGTTTATTCCCATTATACATATTGCCATCTTAGCTAACGGCCCTTTGTGTCGTTCTTGTAGCTGGGACAGAGAGGATGACTCTGGTTCCAGGTGGGGCTTACTTCAGGGTATCAAAAAAGGAGACTATGGGGAATTTGACTCTCTTGGATAAATAGCTGTTTATGTAGTTTCCATTCAGCTTTGGAGAATATGAGCAAAGACCAAAGCAAAGAGGGTCTCTGAACCAGAGATCTGTGTAACATACCCATACTTTGCCTAGGAAGGTATCTGTAAAGCCTCAAGTTGTTAAACCCTCCCCATCCACAAAATATGGTATGACATTAGTTTAACCACATGCTGCTACATACCATCAGCAAAGCAGGCATCACTGATACACAGTAGTTGTTATTACACAAATCACAATGTTTTCTGACCTCAAAAAATGCTTTAACTAACCAAAGTCATCATTTTCTTAACCATTCATCAAATTCACTGTCGATCAGCCTTACTGTACTACACCAAATCTTAGCCAAAGTTTAAAAAAAAAAACTTGAAAAACTAGTAACTATTTATTTATTTGAAATAATGATTGCAGCTGTTTTGGAAAGTAAATTCTGCAGATAGTGCCACCAAATTAAAATAAAACAAAAAACAAAACTCTCATGTATGTCGTTCTAGGACTTTCATGGACAAACAAATTATTTTTGGTTTGTATAATTCATTGGACTTGGAAAACGTGCTGAGGAGATTGAATCATATCTGTGTGTTTTTTTTTATCAGCTCACTCTGGGAAGGAAAAATATCTTTGTCACACTGTTGTGTATGGATCACAGTTCCTCTGTTTGAAGTCTGATGCTTCCTTTGCTGCTGCATTTCCTCGTAATGGCTGATGACAGGGGTGTGTTTCAAAGCCGCTGTGGCACTGTAGCAACTGTTTCTTTTTTTTTTTCTTCCTTTTTTTTTAAACTTTTGGCCAGACTGTGAACAGTTTAAACTGGTGTAGAGTTTCACAGAGGCACACAAAAGATGGTGAGGACTGCATGAGCACAGCTTCCACCTATCATCTGCAGCCCCTGATGCTGTTTCAATAACAATACAAAGCATAGTGTGGGACACAGTGCTCACTGGTTACCAGCTACACCTTCTAGCAGGTGCCTTGATGCTTAGTGCACTGTAGATTAATAATGTCATTTGACTTTAAATTGATAATCTCACTGGTTAAGCAATATATACATTTTAAAGGCTACAGTTTTACCTTTTTGTATCCATGCTGATGGTTTTGATCTTAAATCTTCAGGATTCATTGTGAAATTCAGGTCCTAGTAATTTATAAATGATATTCCCCCCATTCAGTCAGCTTGAGTTTGGGCCTCATTGTCTTGCAAGGCCAGTGAATCTGTGGTAGCATCTGGTGCCTGACATTCAAAGTATAAATGTTTTTTTTTTTTCAGGTTTATACCTGCGTTACAAGAAGTAGTAAAGAGGACATATTATTAAATCTGTCAATCTATCTGTCTGTCTTTCTTTCTATCATATCAAGCACTTAGGCATGCAGGCTGCTTCTACAAACATTTGTGAAAGAATGGGCTGTTCTCAGGAGCTCAATGAATTCCAGCATGATAGGATGCCAGCTGTCCAGCAAAACCACTCGTAAAATTAGTAGTAGTACAAGTAGTACAAGAAAGTGGTAGCAATTGGGAACAACAGAAACTTAGTGACAAAGTGGTAAGCCATTTAAAATCACAGTGGGGTCAGAGGGTCATATTGAGCAGAGGCCGCCAGGTTTCTGCAGAGTCAATCGCTGCAGACCTCCAAACTTCATGTGGCCTTCAGATTAGCACAAGAACAGTGCGTAGAGAACTTCAATGGATGGGTTTCCATGGCAGAGCAGCCACCATCCAAGCCTTACATCACACAATGCAAAGCGTTGGATGCAGTGGTGTAAAGTATACTACCACTGGACTCTAGAGCAGTTGAGACGTGTTCTCTGGAGTAACAAATCACAGTTCTCCATCTGGTAATCTGATGGATGAGTCTGGGTTTGGCAGTTGCCAGGAGGACAGTACTAATCTGACTGCGCTGTGCCAAGTGTAGAGTTTGGTGGTGATAGGATTATTGTGTTGGGTTGTTTTCCAGGAGTTGGACTTGGCCCCTTACTTCCAGTAAAAGGAACTCTTAATGCTTCACCATACCAAGGTATTTTGGACAAGTTCATGCTCCCAGCTTTGTGGGAACACATTGAGGATGGCCCTTTCCTCATGCAATATGACTCCACACTAGTGCATGAAATAAGATCCATAGAGACAATGATGAGTTTGATGTGGAAGAATTTGACTGGCCTGCACAGTCCTGACCTCAACCCAACAGAACATCTCTAGTATAAACTAGACGAGAGACTACAAGCCAGGCTTTCTCATCCAACATCAGTGTCTGACCTCACAAACGTACTCTTCCCAGAAAAGCTGAAGCAGTTACAGCTAAAAAAGGTGGGCTGATATTATATCAAACTGTGTGGATTAAGAATGGGATGTCACTGAAGGCAGATGAGTGAATACTTTTGGCAATATAGTCTTATCTGTCTATCTATCTACGTGAGAATGCACAAAAACAAATAAATGGTGAACTGCAGGTTATGTGACATGCTGAGCAGTGCTCTATGCAGAAGCGCTGACTGTGACAGGGTCTGGCGGTAATGCCGGGGCACTGGAGGTCTCTCAAGTGTCGCCCAAAGCTATGGCCACAAAATTTGATATAGCTGCAGTGGTGATTATGAAGAAAAAGACAAAGGCAAGCTTTCAATTATGCTTCCCTGGGTACTTCTCAAAGAATTGTGTCTCTGGGTAACATTTCTTTAGAGAGCTTTCAAGACCTTCAAGAGTATGTTTATCAGGTTAATTCTACGAGGAACTAGCAGCCCATTGTTTTTGATCAACCCTGTCCTTTGTGTATCCCCCTCTTCTTTAATCAAACGCAAGACATTTCTCCACCTCAGATCTTCCTTCGTGACATTTCTTCAAGGGGTTAATTTGCTAGCAGCCATCAGCAGAGGTGTCAGTCTGTAGTGAAATGATCTCCCCTTGCATAGGAACTACGCTTAAAATTCACTCCATCTCCCTCGTCAATCACCGGTGGCTGCATCAGATCAGAGTTTTGTCTGAGGCGAGGCTGAGCTTGCTGGAGATCAGTGGAGTCAGAAAATTCCCCTGGCCTCCATCCATCCCCAGAAGGTCACTTTGCCGCAGGCTCTATTTTCTTTCTTTGGCTCGAAGGGTAGCAGGAAAGCTAATGTACCCGACTAATGAGGGCGAGACGGGGGGAGCAGGTGGGGGGGGCAATTGGGGTGGGGGGGCAGCCTGCAGATTAGCTTCAGGTTTTGACTTAATATGTTAATCTGTTGTCTAAAGTTGAACTCTGTTCTTTTTTACAGTTTATGGGCAGTCCACCCAAAATCTTCCAGCGCCACCGTCGCTGTTTGAGGATTTTTTTGTTTCTGGATCGGCTTTTTTTCCCCCGCTGAAAGCTGATCAAAAGTTGTTTATTTGCCTTTGTATGTTGCAGCATCACTGCTGTGCAGATTTGCTCTTCATGTCTGCGTGTGAGCGCACTCACTTGTATGTTTGTTTTACGCATTTGCCTGCGCACGCACGCTTGTTTCTCTCTGTCACCACTGGCTTTAATCATCTGTGGAGCAAGGCCACAGGCTGAAGTCAGTGGTGACCCACCCACGCTCATCCTGTGTGTGTATTTGTGCGTTTTTGTGGGTGTGCACATGTTTCTTTCCTCCTTGTGCTGCAGTCCTGCTCAACTGCTAATGACCCAGCAAAGCACCTTAATGACAAGGAACACATACTCCCTGCTGTTCTGTGAGCCACAGCTAATAAGTTGGTCAGTCAAACGCTGAAAGTAGAGTAACCCCTAACACACACACACACACACACACACACACACACACACACACACACACACACACAAATCAATGAGAAAACAGTAAAGCATGAGCTCCAATGAGCCACTAAGATTTTACAGCTTTGGCATTGACCAAAAAAAACACACAAAAAACCCCCCAAAACAAATAAACAAAAAATCTCCCATCACTCAGATCTGATAAGGTCTTTGATGGGCGAGAGAACGATGGAGCACTGTAAGACGCGAGTGAAAAGTAAAATCAGAATTTGTTTATTTATCTTTTACTGCTAATCCCTCATTAAAACCAGTCAGAGGCAGCAGGAGCTCTTTGATAAGAAGCAGCACAGTGTTTGCTTTACTTCTGTAAGCGCTGTCATCTGGTAAGGCCCACTGTGTGAGTTGGCTGCCGACACCAGGAGATTGTGTTGATTTATCTTATTTAAAATGTAGCATTTTCATAACTCCTTCATTATATTTTTTCTTTTCGCGTGCGCCTGTTTGCTCAGTTGTAATCTGTTAAATCAGAGCGCTCGTCGCCGCTCGGGCTTTGTCTCGAGCAAAGACTTCGTTATGAAACGGCACCCTGTCCGCTTCCATCTCTTACATGAAACACGGATCACATAATTGCTCCAATGCTTGGCATGCGCATGTATACGCGTAGGATTGCACAAGCATGTGTGAGTGTGTGTGCGTGCGTGCAGCCCACACTCCAACTCTACATGTGTGTAGCGAGGGCTGAGACGAGGCTGTATTTCATAGGTCATTTCCCTCCGCTCCCCCCCTCAGAGCACACAACCCCGACTGCGTCCGTCTAAAGCCGAGATTGAGTTCAGCTCATTTTTCAACTCTGCCTCATGTCCAGGTTTTAATAAAGCCAGTCGAAGGGTTGGAAGAATTAAGGGGCTGTTGGGTGGAGGGGGAAGAGGAGGAGGAGGAGGAGGTGTGAAAGGCACTAATTCCAGCATTGCTTGGTGCTGGTTTGGGATCTCATTAGTGCCGTGTTGTACTGTCACACATACACCTCCACTTGCTCAATCATAGCAAGCAAAGACGTGTTTAAATCCAAAATGAGTTTCGGGCTACAAAAACCCTCATGTCCACATATCCAGAGGAGTCTGATTTATGGAGGTCCCAACTAGGAAATACCACAGACCTCCATCTCAGAGCCAACATTTGTTATGCTTGTTTCTTTTCTGGTTTGTTGTTATTCCATTATTCTGGACTTCATTGCCTTTCTCTGTCTCTGTGCTTCTTCTTCTCCCTCTGCTCCTTTTAGGGTTGATCGTAATTGCCCCCCTTCCTTGCCTGGCAAGTTACTATCTTGCAGCAAACGAGTGAGTAAAAGCAGAAGAAAATAGAATCGCAAGCAATTATAATAGAGTCCAAGCAGCCCCGCGCAATTTAAGACCCAAGACAAGTACCCCAGGGTATGATAGGGAGGTTGCAGGTATTTTGACTAGACATCATTTGCAAACAAAATTAAATATAAGTGAAAGAGGCATGGCCTACATCAGCAAAAAGTACTCCATTTGAGGTGAACGTGAATATAAAGCATGTAATTATGGGATGTAACGTTCAAATAGCTCATTCTAATTCAGTCTTGTCGATTATTGTCGCAATGTCAAAGCTGCTGGCGTGTCCTGGTAACGGGCAAGGTGTCCTTCAGTGCCGGTTACGTCTTCAGAGAGACTGGGTCACTCGCAGCTTGTTTTCGTTGGGGCAGATTATAATCTGACCCACACAAGCACCTTTTATCGCCTGAACCTAAAGAGTTGTGTGAACGTTCCGGAAAAAGAAAACGTTCCTTGAATTTCAGGTCAGCTGAAGGACCATTTAATCACTAGAACAAACTGTCAATTTTTCATTAACATCCAATAAAAGCAGCCGATGCCAATTGGACCAATGAAAACAATTTCTTCTTACTTACCTGGATAATCTATATCAGTGGGTCCCAAGATGGAAGGCTGAACCACGTGATGGGTTGTGAGATCAGTCCTCTTACAAAGAAGAACTTAAACTTACATAAAAATTATTATTTTTTTTTTTTTACTTTCCAAGTACGGACGCTTTTTAACCATTCACGCCTCTAAATACCCCTCAAATCAGTTCTATGTCATTACTCATTGTACTCATCATTATCAGCATCGAGCCCTAAGACTGGAGTAACTGCATCTGTTTATGTTTTGTTGTGACGAATTAACAAATAGAGAATCCTTGAAGAAAGTTTATGACCTGCGACAATACGTCAATATCTCTTTTTTTAAAAAAGCTCTCTAAGAAAATAGTTGATGATACAGATAATCAGAAGTGCCCCATTTAGCTACTTTCCCCCTCAGAAAATATAACAAAATTACGAATTTTCATGATCCTACTTGGAGTAGTACAAATAAAATAAAATTACATTAACCTCCAGTTTTACTGCCTGTGCAGTAGAAGGTACTAAAAACAGTGATCTCAAAATCTGTGAAAAATATTTTTCTAAAATTGTGAACCTGATGAACTTTCTGAACTACAGTAGCAGCATTCAGTATTCATTTTGAAAGACTACTACTTAACGCTGGAAATGCTTACGCATCACATACAGTGTCTTCAAAACAGAGAGCTGCTCTTGAAATTCAACTTTAAGCTCATCAGTTTGATTTTTAATAAGACAGGGTGGGCTTTTCCTCTCTCACTCCAAACATGATCAGCAGTTCACGCCATGAAAGAGCCTCTTATTTGGCACTCTCTACTGTAACACCGTGTACCTTACAGTATCTCATTTCCCTGTACACCGGTATCCTCCGCACTCTCATTAAGGGGCCTGACTATCCTCTAAATCCACCAGGGTTTGATCATTAGGACGTACGGGAGGAATCAATCCGGCGAGTGAATTCACATCACATACACCTCTCGCTCTCATCAAATGACCTTGACTGCTACCGCCGCTTGGTTTTAGATGAGAGGCTAAGTATGACGGCAAGATGTGTGATGTGGAGATGAAGTGTGCTGTTGCGCTTTAGTGGGTTAGAGGAGCTAAATTCGGGCAGGCTAATGAATATGCCACCCTGACTAATTTAAAGTTCAGCTCCTAAGTTAAGGTAATGAGAGCATCTGCACTAACAACAGCATCTTGCTAAGAGGCCAGGGTTACTGATTTGAGGTCGGACATCTGCAGTGTGCTCGAGTGGACAAGAGGGTGGTGCGGGTTGCCTCGGAGCCAGTTAGCTCGCCGCGCTAAGACCCTGATGATGATTACCTCATTAGCATGACGTCGCCCTAATCTCCCGTGTCAGCTACTAGATTTCAGCGGCCTCCCCAGTGCAAACGTACTATCTCCACACTAGACACACACACACACATTGTCACAGTGCAACACTGCAGGCTCCTGCTCTCAGCAACTCAGAAGGTCAGTTAACATCTGTGTCCGAGCCTACTGTGCTACTCTTGTCACTCCATTCATGTGTAGCAGATGTCGGTAAAACAACGTGTGAGCAAGGTTTTTTTTTTTTCTTTTAGTGGTTTGGGTGAAGATGTGATAGCCAGCAGTTCTGACAATGCAGGTGGTTCGGAGGTAGAGATGAATGTGCTCCAGACTAGGGGCAAATGTCGCCGTTACACAACTGAAGAGTAATAACCACGTTGAGGGCCAGCTTGTTTTTTTTTCTTTTTTCTTTTTTCCCTCCTCTGCTGCACTGTACAGGAGACTGGGCACAGTTTCAAAGCCTACTCTTTTCTCACTCTGACTCAGTCGGAAGAAAAAAGTGTCCTTCTCCTACATTCATGCTAGAAATGTATCATTCTGGTGTCTGAGTGTGGACTATAAACAAGAGGCCATTGTCTCCTCTTCAGTACATTGTACCTACCAGCATATCACGGTCATGATAGGCCACACGTCCCTGCATGTAGCGTTCACGTGCACAGGAGAACTTTGACTCTCTCTGATGCTTACTATGTATCGTCCCCCGGTGAGCCAGTTTTTGCGCACGGTACTCAAAAGTACTTGCTTATCTAGGCATGTACTGTTTCTTAAGTATTCACCTTGTAATTTATGTATCCACACATTTTTCTTTTTGAGTACATGGTTCTAGATTCGAGGAACGTGCATGCTGCAGCAAGATGTCGGATTCGTTTTAACTATGCTCATTAGCTGCAGAAGGCGGCACCAGTTAATTAAAATAATTCCCTGTTATCGCGGCTGCTTTGGTCAGCCAAACGATACTGGGGGACTGCTATGCAGCACAGGCTGCTCTTGCTCAGTGTACGGCGCTTCTCGACCACAGCTAGCACCTAATTAGCACTGGAGGAGGAATATTTTACTGCGAATTAACATGCCGCGCTTTGGCCTGTGCTCTAATTGACGAAGCTCATCTGAGGGCCGGAGGAACACTGCGGTTGTACAGAGGCTTAACTTAAGCGCAGGAGAGAAACACGCGTAGAATGTTTAACCATTTCACAATTAGTGAGAATCAAAAAAGCTGCTTGTTTAGTGGCTGATCTGAGTCCATTTTTATGGGCGTTGCGTACTCACTCAGAGTAGGGCCTTCCTGTGTTCCACCATGACCCCCATTGCACTCAGTCCAGCATGAAAGCAGGTGGGGGATGCGACTTGGGTCAAGAGGGCAAAAAGTGGCAAATATCCTATAATCCATGTTCAGATCAAAACTCAAAAGGTCCACCCGAATGAAAGCATTTGGCCAAGCCATAATCCAGAGTAATAGGAAGGGATCCAACAAACACTCCTCTAATCAAGTCACCCTGTTGAATAACATTAAAACCCAAACAACCTTCAAAATACATATTTAACACCCTGGAGTAAGCTTTAGCACGTGGCTATGCCGACAGGCAGCATTTTAAAAAGAAAATTTAATCACACTAATATTTGATTGGAGTTTCTTGCTGGGCAGTGGGATATTTACAGGCACTTGGTATGACTGCGTAAACACCACTAAAAGGACAGGTTTATGTCTTTTCAGTTTCTTCCCATGCAGTCCCCCCGCCCTACATCTCCAGTATATTAATATATGTGTGATACATCGTTGGCTTAAGTTATTTGTTTTCTCAGTGTGGCACTAAAAAACTGTTTTTCCTGATGCAATTCTAGCGTAAAAGATGTATAACAAAATTGACACAACCGATGTTCTGTGAAAAGTTCTTAAGCTGCTGCTGATGCTGGGGGCTTCCCATCATGCACCAAGTGTTTCTTCTTCATTCACCTCTTCACAGTCTTGGTGTGTTTACAAACCACTCTCCATTTAATTTTCAATTTAATTTAATTTAAACAGCGCACAACAGCAGTCACCTTACGGCGCTTTATATAGTAAGGTAGACCCTACAATAATACAAACAGAGAAAAAGCCAACAATCATATGACCCCCTATGAGCAGGCACTTTAGCAACAGTAGGAAGGAAAAACTCCCTTTTAACAGGAAGAAACCTCCGGCAGAACCAGGCTCAGGGAGGGGCGGCCATCTGCTGCAACCGGATGGGGTGAAAGAAGGAAGACAGGATAAAAGATATGCTGTGGAAGAGAGCCAGGGGTTAATAACAAGTATGATTGAGTGCAGAGAGGTCTATTAACACAAGCAAGCTGGTTCCATAGAAGAGGGGCCTGAAAACTGAAGGCCCCCCTTTTATTATTATTATTATTTAATAAGAAAAAGGAATTTCTTTGGATTGGTTAAAAAAAACTGATAGTGCAAGTTGTACATCAAATGTTTGCCAATATGTATTGTTAAGTGTTTTTAGCATCCTCATAGTCATAGATTTTATTATTTGCTTCCTGTAAGCATTGAAAACAATGTATTTTTGTGCTACTCTGTAATTATAATTAATCCTGTTTGGCAGATCTTTGGTTATTACACTGACTGAGTTATTTATTTAGTTTATGTAAAGACACAGGACTCAGCACTGATCAGTAAAATGAGGAGATTTACTGATGAGGGTTTGACCTTTGATATGGTGATGGGGCTACTGCTGAGACAAATATTGTTTTTCTGCATTTTTAATTAAAATAACTATGAAAAATACATATGTACATGTCATGAATATGTGAAGAAATATATTTAGTTGTTTAAAGATAGAGTTTGTCTTAATTTAATTACTAAAATAGAATTTGTTTGGTTTGCTGCCACGCGACGTTACGCTTTTATTATACTGTTCTTTGGGCAATGATGGTAAAGCAGTGCTTGGTCTTTGGGGCTGCTTGCTTTAGGTTTTTAGGTGCTTACCTAGTTCAAAACACTTGATTCAAATGATCACCATGACATTAGACAGAATCAACATTTAACGCCGAGTTAGTCATTTGATTTGTTGAAGCAGGGACCGGGATCATGAAGAGAACCTCTACATATATGCAAACCAACCACTGATGTTAACTTGTACCAACTGACAGGAAATGGGCTAAAAAAAAATTCTTTATTGGAGGAAAAAAGTTGATTGGTCAGTTAGGGTCACTCCCCCTAACAGTAACTTGATGAAAGTGAGAGAGAATAAGAGTAGACCCCAGAATCAGCTTTGTGAACCATTTAGGACATCAGGGGTCAGTTACATATTAGATATGTGTGGGTAAGCAAAAGTGTGTGTCCGGAAATTATGTGTGCACATGCATGGGTGTGTGTCGGTAGCTTGGAGAGGACTTTATGAAAGGTGATGTAAGGAACAAGAATGCAAAAGTCACATAAGAGAAATTTGATATCCATCTCTATTTCATGAAGTTCCACACACATCATACAGTGTCAGACAGACATACAGACTAAACCATCCATGCATGAACAAACACACACACACACACACACACACAGACACACAGACAGACAGACAGACACACACACACACACACACACACACACACACACACACACACACACACACACACACACTTAATAGTTGTTATTTATCATTGGAATATATTTCTTTGTTTTCTCCTAAATCTACTACATGAGCACAGACAGAAAACTGTGACATTTGGCACATTGTTGCCCTGTGGCAGCAAACAATTTCTGGTTAAGTGGGAAGGTGGGGACACAATTCTTTTCCTGACTGATATATCAACATGGACGCCCCCAAGCTCTCAAAAAGTAGGGTGATTTTTTTATTTATTTTAAAAATAAAGAAAATTCCCGCTACAGTGCAGGGATGTCAAACTCATTTTTAAATAACAGGACATAAACAGTGAAAATGAAAATACTTAATAAATGCATAAATATGAAAAAGTTTTGGGTGTCAATTCTCAGACTGTCCTGTACATATAAAGTAGAGATGGCACGAAACCACTTTTTTATGTCCGATACTGATATGAATCCAATATAGCCATTTATAATCAATAAATCTGTTTTTTTTTTTATGTCTTGCTGCATTTTGTATAAGTTCATATTAAAACTATTCTATTATACCTGGTTGCAAAAAAGGTTGTATGATGAAGCCTTTTATACTTAAAGCTGAACATAAATAGACATCCAGAGTGGAAAACAATGCAAATAAATGCAAACACGACTTCATGACACTCATCTTTTATCAAATGAATGTCTGTGTAAGTTGTTTCTATCACATTTAACCTGAGACTGAATTTTGTGTAATTTCTATACAGAACTTAACACAAGTATAAAAAAAAGTGTTTTTCATTATTTTTTTTCAAACCATGAAACAGTTCAGCCTGCAACTCTGTTTTTTGTAATACTTAAGTCTATCCATTGTACCGCCACACTGAACAATGACAGCGCACAGACGTCCGAGCTCCATATATCGGTTGTTAAGCTTAACGTGGGGATGCTGTACA
>VURO01048531.1:12287-40281 GCA_015108175.1 Pelvicachromis taeniatus
AGCTTTTTTTTTTTTTTTTTTTTTTTTTTTTTCGATACCGATATCTGCTGATACCACTATGAATCTGATATAGTCTTTTATAATCAATAAAACTGTTTTTTTTTTTTTACATATATTTTGTATACATTTTGTATAAGTTCATACTCAAGTTTTAATAAACAAAACACTAAAACTATTCTATTATACCTGTATCCAAAAAATAGACTGCACTGACCTTTTTATTTAAACTTTTAGAAGAACTTTACATCTAAGTATTTAAAGTAATATTCATTTACTTACATTTATATTTAAAGTAATTCAAAATGCAGTTTTATACAGACTTCAAAAACTCGTTGGTTCTGAAAAAAAAGAAGTGCAATATCAGCACAAAATAATGTTTATATTCAACAGCTTACAAAAACAAGTTGTACTGTATAATGGAGCCTTTTATGCTTAAAGCTGAACATAAATAGACATCCAGAGTGGAAAGTGGTGCAAATAAATGCAAACACGGCTTCATGACACTCATCTTTTAATAAATGAATGTCTGTGTAAGCTGTTTCTATCAAATTTAACCTGAGACTGAATTTTGTGTCATTTCTATACAGAACTTAACACAAGTATTTAAAAAGTGTTTTTCATTTTTTTTCGAACCATGAAACGGTTCAGCCTGCAACTCTGCTTTCTGTAAAACTTAAGTCTATCCATTGTACCGCCATACTGAACAATGACAGCGCACAGACGTCCGAGCTCCATATATCGGTTGTTAAGCTTAACGTGGGGATGCTGTACAAACATTCAGAGATGAACTTACACACTTGCTTTACTTCTCTGGGATAGCCTACTCGGAGATGAAATGCCGGTTTGGCAGCACGTAGCGAGGCTCCAAATACTTTCAGTGTGAAGTAACTCCAGACCATCGACAGGTCTCACACGCCACAGTCGCTCTATCACGTGACACATACTGCGCCAACGTGCTAAGGTCATGAGCTGGGTCATGCCATGTCACAAGTTTGTGAGGTGCTTTTGTGATATTTAAAAGATCGGATTACATTTTTTATTTCTCCCCGATATCAGATCCAGTAATTTAGGTCAGGATCGGCCTCATACTGTATATCGGATTGGTCCATCTCTAATATAAAGTATATAAAGGTTTTTTGGTTGTTTTTTTTTTCTTCATTTTATTTATTTAAACATTTAATCATTAGTCATTTAATGCCGTAAAGCCTAATGTATTACATTTGATACGTGATACATATCAAATGTGATACATTGAAAAACTCAAAAAGGTGCGCTTTTGAGGCTCAATAAACATCTATTTTTTTTATTATAATTTTCTGGCAATCATTTCACACTTAAAGCTTTAAAGGGGTTTTACCTGTTTATGTGTTAGCTAATAACTCTGATGTAGTATGATGGCGACGGGGTGGAGGTCTTCATCAGTAGGAAAAGCTGTTAAACTTCAAAACCTATCCACTTCTTTACATTTTCTAAAACAGTACACTGGCCCAGATTAGAGGCTTTATGTTTGACACCCCTGTCATAGATGATTAATTTATAGCACATATAGTACGGATGGAAAAACTCCTAATATGTCTCCATGATCCCCTGTGATGACATTTGTAATATATCCGAGTTAGCTGCTGTGACTAATACTTTGCTCTACTCAAAACAAAAGATGTCTCTCTTGCTCGCCCTCTGCTCTCCCTTTTCTTTTCTTGTTGCGGGGCTGTAACAACATTGTCACATTTTAACATATTGGTTGTGAGGAGGTTGGGTGGGAGCGCTGACTCTTCTTAAGAACATTTTTTTTTTTATCTGTCTATTTGTACAGCGATGTTTCTTCTCAGCGTGCTAATCTACCAGTCAACAGCGGTAAAGCCGGAGCCGTGTATTTCACAGACCCGGGGATCTTTTGATCAGACCAGCGCTGCCTGCTGAGCAACCCTACAGAGACTGGTTTGCAGCTGCCAGTGTGTGCACAGGCCACTGCCTCAGTAGATGCTCGCACACAAGGTTTCTCACTGTGTTCTTCTCACACACTTGCACACCTGTGTGTTGGTATTTCTCACGCACACAAAAACGAAAACTTCCATATTCTGATTGTAAAATATGCCCGGCACGTGCTGAACATACCACAGTTTAGCTTTACCGTGCTCTCTTTGTTGGGTTGACACACAGCTGTGAACACATACACACATTTGCGCGCACACACACATTAGGGCCCACTCACTGACACATGAAAGCAGACACAGAGACGAGCAGCCTCTGTGGGCCTCAGAGAGCTCTAATGGCCTTGTAGAGTGCAGTCAGGGAGAGTGAGGGTGAAGAGCAGAGCAAGGTGAAAACACACACATCCACTTTCAGATTAACGCACACACACGCACGTGAACATCTGTGTGCTTAGATGCACTGCACACAAGCTCGGTGGAAAAAGTACAGTGATGAGAGAAAGCGCACAACTAACAGACATGCCACTACAAGCAGAATTCGGCGCATCATATACTCTCTTTCTCTCACACACACACATGCGCGCACACACTGCATTGCTACAGTGAAGCAGCCCTGTCCTGATGAAGCTGCTGTTTCTAAAAGGAGCAGAACATGAATTATGCAGGTTCGCCTTCACATGAGGGGGTTTTTCTCCTTCTCCGCCGCATTCCTCTAAGCCAGCTGTTTTCTGTTTCTCCTCTAGCTTCACTCCTCCACTCTCTCTTTCGTTCTTTTCAACTCGTTCTCTCATCTGAAACGCTTCTATCTTCTTTTTTTCACCACTTTATATCATGTGAAGAAGACTGTAAGTCTCCCCCTCTCTTCTCCTGTATTCTGCCCCACCATCGCTAACATCACCCCAGCCCTCTCCCTCCCTCCTCGGGCTCCCCAGTCTTCTCCTGTTCTGCTCTCTGCTGCACCCACTAACCCTTTTTCCATCTCTTTATCTTTGTCTTGATGTTACACACACGCACACAGACGCACACTTCTCTCACTTCTCTCACTCTTTCTCTGTGTTTGTGCTCACTTTTCCCAGTGGATGGAGTGCTGAGCAGAAGAATGGGGAGGAAAAAAAGGGGGCCGGTGCTGCTCCAGTGGTATTGGATTCACATAAGTGTGTGAAATAAGAGATGCGGAAGTATTGCTGCTTGTCATCTGCCCCCACTACTCAAGTTTCCCCCATTAGGGAAAGCCTGTGACAAATGTCCAGAATAAGCCGTAACAATAAAACTGTGATTTGTGAGGGAGATGGTAGGATGTGATAGATTTTGTGTGTGTTGGTTAACCCTCTTGAAACATTGAAAAAAAAATACATATAAAATGCACTGTCATTAAAACTACTTTGTGTGAAGAAACTTTTCACGATCATTTGTTGGGATTTTTAGACTAGCTGTGATACTTTTTGTCTCCCACTTTGTGTTCCGGACACAAGAAAACATCATCTACAATCACAATAATGGACATAATCAAAAATAATGAGTGACTTAAAAAAAAATCCAGTAATTTTTATGCTTTATTTTTGCTTCTGCAGCCTTTAATGGAGATAGTTTCCAAGTCAACTCTAGTTAAGTATTCCGCAGGCTTGAAAAGCTGGCATTTAGGGAGAGTGTTGATGAATATGACGGCTCAAGGAAGAAAAAAAATAGTGGTTATGGTGACGTGGGAGCTGTAGTTTTTCACACTGACAAATTAATCATTGCTTATCTTGTTAAATTTTACAACTTGCTGTTATGGTTTACCAAAATGAGAATCCAAATGTGGAGTTTTAGACCAGAAGGGATTTAACAGAAAGCCTATTAAACCTACGGAATGATAAAGAGAGGGCAAACTTTATAAGGAAGTATTCAATCAAAACAAGTCCAGGAAAGGTAGGGATGAGGAACATGGGACAGAAGACAGGTTGGACAAGAAAGGAAAGGAAAGTGTTTCCTCACTTCCAAACCTGTGACTGAAAATATCTCACATTATTTAATATTTTCATCTGTGAATTATTAACAACGTGGTGCTGTATTGCGTTACACTACATCGGGTCAACGTAATCCACAGTGCCCTTATGTATCGCACACTAAAAGGACAAAAGTATTGGGTCATCTGCACTATGCATACAGACGTTTTTATGACATCCTCTTATAAATGCACAGACATAAATATGGAGTTGGTGCCCTCTTTGCATCTATGACACTTTCCACTCTTCTCGGAAGGCTTTCTGCAAGATTATAAAATGTGTCTGTGGGTTTTTTTGCCCATTCATGCAGAAGAACATTTGTGAGGTCAGACGCTGATGTTGAGGTGCCTGGCTTGCAGTCACCTTTCTAGTTCATCCCAAAGGTTTTGGATGGGGGTTGAGGTCAGGGCTCTGTGTTAGCCATTCAAGTTCTTCTGTTCCAGCTTGGCCAATTCTGGCTTTATAGACATTGTGCACTGGGATAGAAAAGTGCCCTGCTAAACTGTTCCAAAAAAGTTAGAAGCATAGAGCTGTCCAAAATGGGACCAACTATAGTGCCCAGGACAAGGCCCAGAAAAATGTTATCCCACCTGCAGCTGATGTGCTCCATTCCCTACAGGTGACACAATGCAGTCCTTGCCACTGCCCAGTGACAGCATTGTGTAAACTACTCCATCCTTGGTGATATAAGGTTTACATAAAGCTGTGTGTCCATGGAAACCCATGCCACGACGCTCTTGGCGCACAGCTTTTGCACTGATGTTAATCCCAAAAGGGGTTTGGAGTTCTGCTGTCACTGAGTCAGCAGAGTGCTGGCGACTTGTATGCACAATGTGCCTCAGCCCTCGATGACCACGCTCTGTAATTCGCGCTGCCACTTTGTTGCTGAGCTGCTGTGGTTCCTAAATGCTTCCACTTTGCATTAATACCACTTAGTTGATCTAGGAGGTGGAAAAAACACTTTTCTCCATATAAGGAAGCATGTCACCAGAGGAACACTGTGGTAGTCCTCGTTATCTTTGCTGGCTTTTGTTCTGTATTGTACTTCCTGCCTACCTGTGTCTCATTCCCTAATCAGCCCTCTGTGTCTATTTAGTCTTTCTTTTTGTCTCTGTCAGATAATCTGTTTAACAGCCTCTATTTCCTCTGCTCCTGTTATTCCTAGTTTTCCCAGTGCTCCTCATTTTTGGGACTCTTTACATTTCCAGTCCCATTAATTGTGTTTTTCATGATTTAGGGTCCTCATTTTTTTTGAACTGCTAACCGTACATATGTGGTGATATTTATATCACTACTTTTAAACCACACTGGGTGTCTATGGAGGTAACATCTGTGAGTAGTGGAAATTCATTGTACTACTCTTATCCCTTAATTGCTGTAAGCAGTACAAAACAATTCCCGTGAACTTGACCATAAAGAGTTGGAGGAAGAAATCTCAGATGCTGCTAGAATCCAGAGACAAACAAGGTCACCTCCCTCTCCTGTAGTGTGGTGGGAAGTCACCTGCAGGCCAGTAACCAAGGCCATTTTCAGCTCTCTCTTAAAGCATCTGCTTTGTCCTTGCGGGATCGATACAGAGTGGCATTGTTCACTGTGCCACAGTCAGCCGGGAATCCAGTCGTTCCTAACAGAAGAATATTTCCCCAGCTTCTGTTTAGGGTCCCGCTCCGGGATGCATGTGATCTGGCCCAACTGCCACATCTTTAGTAACAGCAACACACACGACGGAGGCAGAAACGTCCCATTGGGTGACAGTGTGGGCATTCACGCAGCCAAAATTTATGACCTCCCTTGTTCCTCTGGGATGACAGAAGGCTCGAGCACTGGGGAGCTTTTTCATCACTGCTTCCAACGAATAAGTTTACCACTTTCGTTCTTCAAGGGCAATATTTGAGTTTAGCTAAGATTGTCATTCTGCCTGTGTCACTCGCATTGTTGTTTTTACAACACGGAGGTCTTTTGTACGCAGAATGACAACGATGTTGAACAGAGAGTGTCGTGATGATCTGATTTTTGTGCAGCTTTCTTAAGCAGGGAGGGGGTTAAAAGGACAAAGAGATGAAAGACAAGTTAGAGAGTGTGAAGATCTCTGCATTGTTAACCACACAGCGATGTAGACATACAGCCTTACATTGATTCCCAAAATCTTACCAGACCTGCTGGTGCCCCAAGAGTGCTCAAGCTCAAACCATCTCTCTAAGGTGTTTACACACACGTTAGCAAAGTTATATGAAAGGGTGTAGTGTGGGCTCTGTTTAAACCTGGCTTATGCTGCATACTTAACCTGCTCTGGAGAAGGTTATGATCAGATCTTTGGATTACAGTGAACGGTATACAGCACCAGCCTTAAGCCTTTCTTGATGATATTGTGTTTGCGTGATACAGATTCTTAGCTGCAGTAAGTCCACATTAGCAGTGCTATAAAACGAAGCCATATACGTAAACAAGATGAATAATGTCTGCCAGCATTCTTCCCCAAACACACCCTTCTGTGAGAATTAGAAATCCTGGCTTAACAAAGAAACTTGATGTTGAACTTTCTTCACAGGACACCCCCTCTAATTTACAGCTATAACCCCGTTTCTCTCCTCTTTTCCTCTCACTCTCACCCTCTGCTCTCCTCCTGGAGCAAAGCTTGTTGCGCAATGAACCGTAATTTTTTTTTCCAGCTCGTGTTTGGACATCTTTTTGTGTTTAATCGTGGGAGATTGAAAGGATTAAGCAGGAGATTACGTATGGCGGGATTACACTGACCCCGATATTGTGTGGCCTCTGGGACGGGATGAGGGGGAAGAAGTGCAGAAAGGGAATCAGAGCAGCCATGGGACCTGTTGGGTTGGATGAAGGTGGATGAAAGATAAGAACAAGAGAGAGAAAGATGGGAGGGGGAAAAACGAGAGGTTGAGATTTGGAACATAATGACTGAGAGATGTGTGAGGAATGGAAAAGATGGTGGGTTGACGGAGGAAAAGACTTGTAAGACTTGAGTTCATGAGAAAGGAAAGGGAGGAAGGCGATACTGTTTTTTTTGGAGGGGTTTGACACATGGAGAATGTCACAGTCCTGAGTCAGTGGCCCAGTATTATTATTATTAATCTGTGACTTCATGGTTTATGGTTACTAGTGTTTTGGTTTCTGTTGTAGCGCTCTAGTCCTTCTTTGCTAAGTTAATTCTAGTTCTCAGGTTTTGTTCTGGTGCTCCCATGTTTATTGTAGGTTTACTTCTGTCCTCATGTTTGTCTCGTTCCCCAGTCAGTCATGTCTCATGTCACTCCTGTCCCTGTACTCGGTGCTCCCTCTGTTCAGTATATAGTGTGGGTCTCTGTGTCTGTTGTGTACTTCCTGTTTTATTTTGACAGTAATTGGCACCAGCTGTGTTTCCCTTCTGTCTCCCATTTCCTGATTACTCCGTCATGTATTTTAGTCCTCTGTCATCCCCTGCTTATTGTCGTGTCGTCCCTCATAGCTGTGTGCCTCTTCATATTTGTAGTTTATATCCTCTCCAGTCTAGTTTTGTTTGTGTATCGACATACAGCAAAAAAAAAGAAGCTGTTTTTTGAGTTACGTCCTGTTTCTGGGAGTCTGCTTTTGGGTTCTATTCCTGCCTGCCACAGCTAGCCATGACAGGTTAAAGGATAATTTTGGATTATGCTTTTACTTATATTGTTGCCATTCTGATCATTAATACTGTTGGGAATATTTTAACCAGTGCAAATGTAGACATCCGTAAACTATAAACAGTATCTCTGCAGGCCATGTTCAAAGGTAAAACCCCAGCAGTAGAGAGAGATCCTCGATAGATTATTAGTTACTAGACAGTGGAAATGATAGCTCCTTTACCTTCAGTAATTTGTTTGTTAGAGTGAAATGGAAAACGTGGACAGTCTTTTTCTTTTAAGTAGGCCTTTAAATAAGTCATAGATGGAAACATGCTTATGGTTTGATAGCTGGGTCAGTGCTCAGTTTTTTTGTAAGTCAGTGTTTTTTTTTCATCTTTAGCCCCAACTGCCTCTTGACTTTTAGTAAAAGAACAATTTTAGTAGATCTTTTTTGCTAAACATGACAAAGTTGTCCTTTTTTTAGTTTTCTTTGCTTGTTTTTTTTTTAATCAAAACCTAATTAAATGATAATCATATTACTTTAAGACAACTACATTATATTTTTGAAACAGCAATGTGTGACAATTGTGCAAGGTGCTGAAAAGTTGTAGTTCTGCCAATACAAAACTGATGTCAATGAAAGAGTTGCGTATGTTGTTCAATGCCTGATGTTCTTGTTTTGTTTTATAATGTTTGGCATTTGAGAAAACAGTCACCTTGCGACAGGCTGGTAACCTGTCCAGAGTGTACCCCACCTCTCACCCTACAGCAGCTGAGATAGGCTCCAATCCCGAGCTGAGCTTCTGTAGTGCATTTACTCTGTATTTTAGAATCATCAAGTCTAAGGCTATAGTGATGCCGTCTCTGTAAGATATGATAAGATAACTCTTTATTGTCATTGCACATTCATACTTAGTAGAATAGTACAACAAAATCGGAAACTGTTCCACTAAACACAACAAAAAACACAACACAGTAAACTTTAAAGTGCATAAAACATGCAAAAAAGGTATGAGTAATAAATTAAAGAATACATGTTTTTTGCGCATTACTATGTAGTCAGACTGGATGACACCAGTCACACAGTCTTAGAGATACAGTTTATTAGAGGACACTATGCAGTCCTTTGAAAAATTGAGTACATCCTTCTTTATGTCACAGCCAGGTGTTGCTAATCAAATTTACTTGATTAACTGCTCATCAGCAAGTGTGAGCACTTCTATAAAGGGAGTTTGCTTGTCTGGAGCATTCAAGTGTGTTAATACAATGTCACAGTATTCCTCAGAGTGGACGTCCCAACAAATTCGCCCCAAGGTATGACCACACAATGCCTGGAGCAACAGCAAAAACCTCTGCTCGCCTCAGTTAGCACGTTCATGACAGAACTGTTAGAAAAAGAAAAAGACAAGTATGGATGTTTGGAAGGGTTGCCAGGAGAAAGCCTCTTCTTTATAAAAAGAACATGACCATTTAGTTATGCAAAGTTGCATCTGAACAAGTCACAAGACTTCTGGAACGATGTCCATTAGACAGACTGAAGTGGAGATGTTTGGTCAAAATGCACAGCGTCATGTTCGAAAATCAAAACATGACAGATCAGCACCAACACCTCATATGGGACAAAGGGTGATGATTTAGGCTGGTTTTGCAACCACAGGACCCTGGCATCTTGCAGTCAGGGAGCTGACCATGAAGTCATCTGTATACAAGAATATTCTAGAGTCAAATGCAAGGCCATCTGTCTGACAGCTAAAACTTGGCTCAGCCCGGGGCATGAATAGGACAATAATCCCAAGCATAGCAGCAAATCTACAACTGAATTCCTGAAAAAGAAAAGAATCAAGGTGTTGCAATGGTCCAGTCAAAGTCCAAACCTCAACCTGACTGAAATGTTGTGGTAGGACCTTAAGAGAGCGGTGCATAAAATGAACCTCAATGAACTGAAGCAATATTACAAAGAAGAGTGGGCACATTTCCTCCAGAAAGCTGTGAGAGACTGATAAAGTCACACAGAAAACAATTACTTCACGTTATTGCTGCTAAACGGATTCTACAAGCGACTGAATCATAAGGTGTACTTAAAGTCCTGTGATGATCTTTCGTTTTCACCTAACTGTACTTAGACTACTACACTGAATATTCTTTCTACATTTGCTAGTGCTGCTCATATCTTCATTTTTTCCATCACATTTTCCCAATAGTCATAATTACATCACACCAAAACACACATTAGAATTAGCAAAATGCTTAAAGTCATCACATTTCACATTAAAAGTTACGCTACAGTTGGTGAACGTTTGCATGCTAACACTTTCCGCTTCTCACGTAAGCTGTAGCACATGCACAGACACTTGCGCATGCACACATGAACACATATGCCCATACAGAGTGGTTCATTACAAACATCCCATATTGAGGGATTTATTCATCAGATTCTGTGTCATCTCCGCTTATCCATGTTTCATTCATTTAGAGCTGCCAGTTTTGGGTTAACTGGAAGTCAGAACAGATTTATCAGCGTATCATTATAATGTGTCTGAGTACAGAGGGAGAACATGAGAGAATGGAAGCAAATGGTTAGACACTACAGTGGTAGTGGATGGAGACCTTGAGCCATCAGCATCATTCACTCGCATCAACAGTCATTGACGATGAGTAAGAGCATATTCATAAAAGTGCCACTTAAACTATCTATTGTTTCTCTCGTAGGTGGTAGATTGATAACACTTCATGTTAAAGTTTAATCTTTCATGCAGAAAATAAAACATTTCTTTTGCAATCATCTGTCATGTGAAATATATTGCAGTTGTGAAAATGTGAATAAAGAATACAGAAATCCATATGGGCAGGAGTGACAGGCACATCCTTTCCTACTTGTTTACTCTGAAGGCTCTCTTTCGCATTGGCTACAATACCTTGATGTCACCCATCGATTGTCAGCAGTTGGAAAGACAGCGCAGTGCCCTGATTAGCATACAATTAGGACTGACCTGCTGCCCCTGGGACTGGACGGAGCGAGGGATAGATGGAGGTCTTTAGAACGAGGGAGGGACAGAAGCAGGAGCAGGCTGACACAGTGACTTCTGTTTCTGCTGACACACACAGGACAGTCGTGGGGTCTCAGAGGGCACCGCGGGCCAAGGTGTGTCAAACCTGTATTGACGTCTGGGAGAGTTGTCTCGGCCTCGCTGACAGACGCAACTATGAGGGCTTAATGACTGTCCCACCCAAGGATGTATAAATGTATGTGTGCCTTTAGTACTCTGCTGTGTGACTCTTAGAGAGAGGAAAAGAAGGAGAAATCCAGCATAATTTGGAAACTGTTATTTGGATCTATAGATAAATGCAATGTAGGCATGCCAATCAGTTGGTACATCACAATGACACACAGAAGTCAAGTCAGTAGTCTTGCTGATGGTTAGACTGGTGGATTCCAGTTAAATCTCTCAAGTAAAAATACGTCAAATGTTTTTTTGTTCTGTTCCTTGGTTTATTTAAAGTAAATAGAAATGACATAGTAATAAAAGTAATTCATGTCAGCCTAAATTCTTTTTGTTTGAGGCTCACCAGAAAACTTTAGCTTGTTAGCATCTTTCCAAACAGAGATTGGAAGCTGTCTGCAGGCCCCAGTCACATAGGTCTGGAGACAAGTTGATGACTGCCTGTCAGTTGTGGTTACAAGGGGAAAATGTGTATCCCAACCAGTTGCAAGTGGTTACAATCAGCCACTGTGAAATTGAATGCTAAAGTCCTGTTCACACAGACTGTTAGACCAGAAACCTCCTTGCAATTGCTTTGGTTGCTACCAGATTTCCACAGTGTCTCCAAACACTTGCCAGTAACTCACTAGCTGGTAGTAAAACTGTAAAAGCTCTTTTGAAATATGTTGGTTTCAGCAGCAAGGCACAATTTCCATTTAAAAGGCAACATTCTGTTTGCACCTTTTCTTAGTTTCACTGCCACTTTGGTTAGTTGGCCCATGTTTTCCATGCAAACTACATGTGACTGCAGACACACCACACTCTTTATTTCACAGTGACAGACAACAACATGTTGCCAACTAGTCAAAGAATACACATTTTTACATTTGTTGACTGGTATCTAGGTCTGTGTGAATGAAGGACCACGGTGAGGTCAAAAGAGGATTTTCTCAGAGTAATTCGACATGTGAGAAGGGCAGGAGATGAGACCTTGAAGGTACTATAGCCAAATTTAAATGAGGTAGTTTGTAGCAGAACATTTTAACCACACATTGTATATATAACATGATTTGTTTGTGGAAAAAATGTCACCTATCTTGTTGTTGTGTCACAATCCGCACATTTAAAAGTAACAAACCAGAGATACCTTTGATTTGTTACAATCCTGTGTTTGGATTCTCTCACCCAAACAGGTTTTACAAATCTCTTTATTTCTACTTCCACAAATCTGCACAAAAGAAAAAAGCAACTAGATATATTTATAGCCCCCAAGCCATTAATTAAACACCTGTACCTGTAGAACACCATCGTTCTAATTTCCAATATCTGTCATAATTGTTAAATGGCAAAAAGATGGCCAATGATTAATCTACAGAGCTCTTACTGAAGTGTACTTTACAGCAATTCTGCATTAAATGAAAAGTTCATTAACAGAGAAGTTATGGCTTGAATGTAAATTAAAGGAATGATAAGCTGTATTGCTTATAAATAATTAAAAATGCAGCTTATAAATGCAAGTTACATTTTACATAATCGTGTAGACTGCAAATTAATGACACAATCTGTAAAACTGGAAAACAACTTCAACTCAACTCAACTTCATGTATATGCAACTTTTCTGTATGCATGCAGCCCCAAATGCTTCACAGACAGAAAAATGAAAAATAATTCAATAGCAGTTAAAAATACATAGATCATGCCACACTTTGACAACAACACAAGGGTAAGTAGTTAAAAATGTTAGCGAACACAAATAAGGGATAACTGCATGGTTATATCACTCACCCTATATTTGTACATTATTGATGGCTAATCTGTTTAGTCTAGAGGGCATACATAGGGGGAAATTATCATTAGATCCTCTGCTGGATTTGTAAGTTTGCTAACTTCCAAAATAAGAACAGTATTTAATTTCTTTGTAGAAAATATATAAACAAAAAAATCCAGGGGAAAAAATGCACTACATAAAATTGACTGGCTGCCACTGACTGGCTGTTTGTCCATGTGGCACACAGATTACAATCACTCAATCAATTACAGATCCTCCTGATTTCAACTTAAGATTTATATAAAGCACACCTGCCCACAGAAACGATTTCTTCCATTCCAACCTCTCCATGTGCAAGACCAAAGATCTCTCAAAGGACATCAGGGATAAGATTGTAGACCTGCACGAAGCTGGAGTGGGGTACAAGACCATCGCCAAGAAGCTTGGTGAGAAGGTGATGACTGTTGTGTGGTTATTCAGAAATCAAAGAAGTATAAAATGACAATCATTTACACTTGATCTGGAGCTCCGTGCAAGATTTTGCCTCATGGGGTGAGGAGGATCATGGGAAAGGTGGTGGATATGCCCAAAACTACACAGGAAGAGCTTGTTATTGAGCTGAAGACGATTGGGACCACAATCACCAAGAACTTTGAAGGGTTGGGAGAAAGTGCTGTGGTCAAATTAAACCAAAATTGAGCTCTTTAGCATTATCTCAACCTGCCATGTTTGAAGGAAGAAAAATGGTGAATGTGACCCAAAGAATACCATCAACCAGGGCATCAAGCGGGGAGGTGGAAATGTCATGATTTGGGGCTGGTTTTCTGCTAAGCAACATGATGACTTTAGTGTACTGAGTAGCCAGAGGATGGGGCCATAAAATCTTAGATGATAACTTTCTTCCCTATGTCGGAACACTGGAGATGGGTCATTAATGGGTCTTCCAGCATGGCAGTGACCCAAATCAAACCACCAAG
This sequence comes from Pelvicachromis taeniatus, assembly GCA_015108175.1. Classification (NCBI taxonomy): domain Eukaryota; kingdom Metazoa; phylum Chordata; class Actinopteri; order Cichliformes; family Cichlidae; genus Pelvicachromis; species Pelvicachromis taeniatus. The sequence continues at coordinate 25,748 of VURO01048531.1, forward strand.
GCAACAAAGGAGTGGTTAAAGAATAAGCACATTGAGGTCAGGGAGTGGCCTAACCAGTCTCAGACCTAAGTTTGATAGAAAATATATGGTGGGAGCTAAAGTTTTAAGTTGCCAAGCAGCAACCAAGAAACCTAAAGGATTTAAAGATTTCCTGTAAAGAGCAGTGGGTCAAAATCCTTCCTGAGATGTGTGAAACATGGTGACAAACTGCAAGAAACATCTTACCGCTGTGCTTACCAACAAGGGTTTCTCCACCAAGTACTAAGTCATGATTTGAGGATCAAATAATTATTTCACACAGTGACATGCAAATATATTTTTGAAATTCATGTAATGTGTTTTTTCTGGATGTTCATTTAATATTCTGTCTCTCTCCATTAAAATGAAACCACCATAACAATGAAGGAATGTTAATTTCTTTGTAAACGAGCAAACAAACTTAGCAGAGAATCAAATAATTATCCCCCCCTGCATGTGTAGGCTTACCTTTAACATTTCGCTGTATCACTCTGCACTGCTTGTTGGTATCAAATGTAATATTAAAATAATTCAATTTGCTGACAGCACACACCGTGTGTATCTGACTCACATCCCACAGTCCATTGACATGTATGTTGTAGGTTAAACAATTAACCTACAACATTTCTCTCTTTGTTAGCTGTTTGATCGACTGGTGGCCTGTCTATATCTATTGCCATCCATCTTCTGGTACTCTATCTAATCAAGAGTCATATGGGGTATACATACTCATCGTGACCTGGATGGATAAAAGGTTAAATGATGTTTTCCATTATTTGTTCATCAGAAGTCTGCATTCCCAACCAAAGTCAAATGAAGTAAACTATTGCCCCGTTACCTGGACAAAAGACTTTTGTGCCTATCAGTAAAAGGAAATACATCCAAAGAACCTGTGTTTCAAAAAGTTTAATGTGGAGCCCTGTAGTGCAGCATGACTTTATCCACTCACTGCGCTGAAAAACACTCAGATTATCTAATATATACGGCTGAAATTGAATTCTTGACCATTAGCTTTCAAAGTAGGTGCTCTATGATCGAAACGCTCCTGTTTTTCCAAGCACATGTTTAGTGAGTCACTGCAGTGAGGATATGCAGCACTGATTTTGGTTAACTGTCCATGAATTCGTAGGAGCAGAGCTTACTAAAATATAAATGTTCCACTGAAAAGAAGAATTGCCTTGGAAAACTTTTGCATATCTCTCGGTGGCATCTTAATAACTTCACAGAACATGCCTGTGCTTGTCCGTTTGAAGATTTAACCTGCCCTGCGTTGTCATCTCACTCTTTCCCACTCGCCTCTCTTTTCCTTGTCCTCACCTGACACACCCACAGGCCGGGGACGGCTGCTCGGTAGCTGCAGTACAGAAGCTCTAATCAGAGGTGAGTATCAATACTATTGAACCCAGAAATCTCTGTGTCCCATGGCGTTTGTTCTGATGCATTGATGTGCTATTGATAGAAACAGGATGGCTAGCAGTGACAAATTAAAATGTCAGTGATGGCAAAGGTGAGCCTTGCCTCTCCTCGCCGCGTCCTTAAGGTGTGTGTGTGTGGGGGGGGTGACAGGCCACTCGCTGAACGATTACTGATAAAATGCTGACACCTCACTCGTGCACACATGCACACAACAACAAGGACATCAGTGACAAGTGGGGTTGCATATTGAAAGGAAATGATTCAGGTGAGAGGACAAGTAAGGGGATATTCTGTGACATAATGGTTTAATGATAAAAATTCCCGCCGAGTGCTTTTTAGCCATCATCGAGCTAAAACTCTCAGAGTGCACATTTTATAAAAGGGGCTCCAGATTCAGTCATTACAGCGTGAGCTACAGTATCAGTTATTTAGCCACTTCTTTGCATCTCAATAAAATATGATTAAAGGCTGCTGATGAATGCTGTAATTACACAAATGAGAGCGTTTTCCAAGAATCAGACAAATTGTGCTGCTGGTTTGTCATTAGGCACGAGTAGGCCTTATGCGCATCGATTTCATGCAGTGTGTTTGGAGGAGTGAGCTGAAATGAAGACAGAGTGACGGAGGACACAAGCACTAGGCATGCTGTCAACATTTAAATATCATCAGGTCTGTGCGTTCACTCCCACATCTACCCACACACACACGACACACAGAGTATGATGAATGCAAAGGGGAAAAAAAAAAACTCTGATCAAGCTCTGAAAAAACTTAAGCCTCCGTGTCCTTACTGGCTCTCCGACTATTTCGACACTCTCTCTGGATGTAAGTGTGGCTACTTATAATGTAAGTGTGGGTGCATTAATCTGTCAGTGTCATTCTCCTGATGTTCCAGCTGTTCTTTGTTTGTAATGCTGCCCCACGGTTGATGAGCACAGTTCTGACAGCCAACTGTCCATCTTGCCTGGGACGGCCACCGCGGCCTGGCCTCTGGAGAAACCTCGTCAACCAACCAGGGTCAAGGACCGCAACTGATTGACAGGTCAGTTTGAGTAAGATGTAATACATTCAGTCATTGTGTTTACATGACATGCATGCTAACTTTGAGGGACTAACGAGTGCCTCAACTCGTGAGGGTTTCTGGTTGCCCAGGCCTGAAGATTACTCTAATGTCTTACTGCTGTAAGTAATGGATGGAGGGAGTGGTGCTGTCGGTATCAGATTTGTTTTATTCATGTTCTCTGTTGCAATATTAAGCCTGCTATCGAGCCATCCTTGACTGACCCGTACTGGCGGGAGCCTCTGCAGTATGAGCACACCATCTCCTTGCCTCGATCCTGTGTGTAGCCCAGATTCTGTCTGATCAACTTGTGCTGTAGTCTAATTTATGCACCAGCATGCGTCTTACACAACAACCATTAGCATAGCATCTGTCAACACGGTACTGTACATCATGGGTAAAATGTTTGTCCTATAAGTATAAATCTGCTTCCTCTTGATTATAACGTGGTCTCAAATTCAAAATTGCAGCAAAAGACAAACAGGTTAGCTCCTTCGCCCCCGAACCATCTTCAGTCTCCCTCAAACAGTCTTTGATAGGCACACATCTTAGTTGTTTGCCATCTCCTAAAAGAGAATTGTCAGTCTGACTTAGGCATGCTCCAAACAAATAAATATCTTACTATTATAATTTAGTTAATAGGCTGCAGCTTATACAAACTGCGTTATCAACATGTAAAGAAGAGTTAATTTTCTTTTCATTCAGTCTGGTTGCCTCAACTTTGGTTGAAACAAATGGTGACTGTTTAATGATTCAGTTTAAAGTGACTGGTCCATTCATCCATTTGTGATATGCCACTCATCAGGTCCAGGTTGTGAGAACAGCAGTCTAAGTGGAGACATCCAGACCCTCTCCTGTTCTCAGCCTCCACCTCCAGCTCTTTTGAGGAGGACATTGAGGCATGTATTCTCCCCAATGTGTCCTGGGTCTACCCTGGGGCCACTTGGACATACCTCGAATATTGTACAGTGTGGACTGGGCAGTGGTCGGTTGTAGAGTCCTTGGTGGTGACCAAATAATTGTTGTAATTCCTTCTCAGGTCACACTGCTTTTGACCAGTGAAGACTTTTAAAGCAGCAGGAAACTCAAAGTTTTATTAAAAGCAGGTATTGTAGCTCATCAGTCCTTTTTTTGTATGTGAGACTGGATTGCCACAGGTGTGCAAAATGAAGCACGTAGGCATGCAGACTGATTCAACAAACATTTTTGAAAGAATGGCTCGCCCTCAGGAGCTCAGTGAATTCCAGCGTGGTACCGTGGTCAGGTGCCAGTTGTGCAACAGGTCCAATTGTGACACTTCCTCACTACTAAATATTCCACAGTCAGCTGGTAGTGGTATTATAAGAAAGTAGACATCATGAAGCGGTAGGGCAGTCAATAGCTGCAGACCTCCAAACTTTCGATATAAGTTTCAGGTCATGTTAAATAGTTACCTATCACAGTTTCTTGAGTTTCTCCTTGAACTCAAGAAACTATGAGTTCAAACTCCTTCTTCTTGAGTTTCTAAATTAAACAAATCAGTAAATTAGCGCTCACACTGAACAAGAAGCAAGTGAGTCATTGTTTTCCAAAAGCTCCATTCGCCACAGCCAAAAATCCGACCACACACATTTTTATCTGGATATGTTTGAGAAATGCTAGCATAGTGCGGCCAAAACAGAGAAACAAGCAGGCTCATTGTACCAAACTGGAGGTACACAGGTGCCACTGATACATTCACATGCTTGTTTCTTTTACACTTGCACAAACATATTCAGGCTTCTGTTTTTAGTAAGTGCTTGTTTAGCTTGAAACTTATCAAAACAGGACATCATTCACTACGGTTATTACTTCTCCAGCAGATTTACATATTCTTTGATTTCAGTGTCCTGTAATTTTGAGTGCATTATTTACCTTCATTTGGCTCTTTTTTTTTTATATCTCTATTACATTCTGCGAAAAATGTCTTAAGCTACTCAAGGACCCATTTCTAATGTTTTATGCTGGAAAGGAAAGGTACAGTGGGTTTTAGAGCATTTTAGCTGAAAAAAGTGGCCTATTGTAGCTGAAGCAAGTGGGAGCCTCGGAGGCTATAAAAATGAATATATTCTGTCCCATAGACTGATGTTAAAATGCTGAACTTTAAAGTGGAATTAAACTCTATATTATACTACTGTTAGCTAACTTAACTGTAGCCATTTGTGATAACTGTATAGGAGTGACTTTTAGGATAAGATATGCGTTAAAACTTTGCATCGTTAGAAGTCTGTTAAGTGTTTTGGTTTTTTGTTTAGTTTTTTGTTTGTTTGTTTGTCCTTCATTTGTAACATAATTATCTGATGAATAATGTGGTTTGCTTTGTGGTTAATTTGACTAATAGCAAAATTTCTATTTTCCAGTTTTGTTGTTGCTGTAATTTAATTTCCCTTTATCTTTTACCTAGGTCACAAAAAAACAAGATGGCCAAAGCCATAAAGTTAAGGCCTTAAAATTTGATTTTACAGACCAGTGGATGACGTCCCAGGTGGGATAAGTCCATCAGAACAATGAAACCAAACGTTTCACTCTGAACAACTTCCTTTACACCAATGTAAAGGAAGTTTGATATGCTTGTTAACAGAAATATCTCATCAGCTAATCACATGGCAGCAACTCAATGCATTGAGGTATGTAAACATGGTCAAGACGAAGTTCAAACTGAGCATCAGAATGGGGTAGAAATCTGATTTAAGTTTGTTTGAGCGTAACATGTTTGTTGGGATCCAATAGGATAGTCTGATTATTTCAGAATCTGCTAATCTGCTGGGGGCAACACGGTGGTGCAGTGGTTAGCACAGGAAGAAGGTCATGAGATCAACGCCAGTTTGCATGTTCTCTTTGGGTCCTCTGGTTTCCTGACATGTTACAGGTGGTTAGGTTAATTGGTCATGCACTCACTGTCTCTCAGTGTTAGCTCTGTGATAGATTAGCGACCACCCAGGGTGTATCCTGCCACTTCTCATCTGGTAGATATGATGGGCTACAGGTGCCCTGGTTGGATGCTGGTATTTTCCCACACAACCATCTCTGGGGTTTATAGAGAATGACCTGAAAAAGCAAAAGTATTCACAGTGGCAGTTCTCTAATCAAAGCTGCTTTGTTGATGCCAGAGGTCAAAGGAGAAAGGCCAGATTGCTTCGAGCTGATTGGAAGGCTCAAATAACCACTCATTACAATCACGGTATGCAAAAGAGCATCCCTGAGCAAACATCAAACCTTAAGACTTACAGCAACAGAAGACCACATTGGGTACCACTGTGGTACAAATTTGGTGTAAACAATATGAAAGCATGGATCCATCCTGCTTTGTTTCAATAATTGCGGCTGCTGGGCGTAGGGGACATTTTCTTGGCACACTGCGGACTTCTTTGTACCTACTGACCATTGTGTAAATGTTATCGCTTACCTGACTATTGTTGCAGACCATGTTCATCCCTTTAGGGCTGCAGTGTACCATCCTCTAATAGCTTCTTTGAGAGATCTAATGTGGCATGTCACATGAGTTCATCATACGCAAATGGCTTCCACAGTGACCAGATCTCAATCCAACAGAACACCTGTGGGATGCGGTTGAATGACAGGCATGGATGGATTCATATATGTGCAGTGGAAAACACTGTGATGCTATCCTCTCAATCTGGACCAAAACTCTCTGAGGAATGTTTCTAGCACCTTGTTGAATCAGTGCCATAAATAATTAAGGCAATACTGAAGGTAAAAGGGGGTCGAACCCTATCCTAGGAAAGTTTAACTAATAAAGTATGAATCTGTGTAATATTGAGGTTACTAACTTTAAAAGACATATCATTCACCAGTCCTAATGACCAATAAAATAAAGAGTCAGCAAGCATATAATTCTGTCAACTTATGTTACATGCTATGGTTGACCTGTCTTCTAAATACTTCTGTGCTGCATACATGAAGTTTACCACTGAATTATGGAGACCTAAATGGTGAGTTAGATAGAATTACACTCACATTCACACTACATAATTTGCAGTGAAGTCTTTCATCGACGCTTAGTGTGAGACCATCTCCTCAGTGTCACAACAAAGTCTGCTCTCAGCCTTGTTACAGAAAGTAATTCCTGACTTATTCCCCTTCATTTCCATCATCTCTCATCTTTACCATCTTTCTCTCTTGCTTTTCTCCCTGCCTCGTCTTCATTAGCCCCTCCCTACTTTGCAGATTTTGTCTCTCTCATCTATATCTTTAGCTCTCCACCTGCCTATCCTCGCTGTCTTCCTGGTGGCTGGAGCTACGGCCCAGACCAAGCAGTCACGGGGTTCCAGATGGTCCGACTGACAGAAAGTTCCGAACTGACACCTCGGCAGCTGATCCCATCCTACCTGAAACCCCCGAGGGGTCTGTGAGGGAACATTTGTATCAAGAAACATAAGAGGGAAAAGGACAGGAGAGGGACTGGGGGGCGAGTGGGGGAGAAGCATTACATAACAGCCGAACCTGTCATTTACTGCAACTCATCCTCAAACAGTGCAAGGCTGTTTCTTTGAAAGTGCCTGCACTTCGGAGTTGTTTGAAGCACAGGCATACACACTATGCTATCACTCAAGTGCTGCGCAACGAAAAAAAAAACTGACTTGAATAGTAGAGGGAGGGAGACAGGGAGGAAAAATAACAGACATATCATATTACAGATAGAAATGTGAGGAAGAATTCAAGACAATGAGGGAGGGAGAATGGAAAGGAAGACTCAGCGAGGCATGGATGACAGCTTGTGACGCCGCATTAGTCACTGTGCAAGAAGACAGAGGTGTCTACACGGCCTCTTTAGCACTGTCTCCTCTAATGGCTGTGTGTGTGTGTGTGCCGTGTGAGGAGGTGCAGTGCCCACAGTCTACATGGCACGTCCCACCAATGCTGCCTGTGTATAGACAGCGGCTGCAGCACTGTTGATGGAAACACACAAGGGAGAGGGGGGGCTGACGGGGAGGAGAGCAGGACAGTGCTAATTGGGACAGAAGATCGGGGTCAGGAAGAAAGGAGGAGGAGAAGGGAAGAGGAGCAGAGGAGAGACGGGGAGTCCTCAAGCCCTCCGGTGGCCCACTCTGCTTAATGATGCGTCTCTCTCGTAATTAGCAGACGGTAATTAACGCTTGGATCACCTGGGTCTCCGTGGGTCACTTTCTCCCTCTCCGCCACTCCACGCTCCACTCCTCACTTACAAAATCTCTCCAGCCGCACTCCCTGAGGTCCGGGCCCCCGAGACCTCCCAGCAGTAACCCTCCCCTCCAGTAGCTCAGACGGAGCCAATAAAAGCACTCTTTCCATATGGGACACGCACTTTACGGGTAAATCTATGGCTTCCTCTGTCTAAACCAGCTTGTGTTTATTCTTGATTGTACGTGTTTGTCTGTCTCCGCTTTCAGCACTGCTGCTGCTGGCGTGTGCGCGTGTGTGCGCGCTAAGCGAGTTTGTATGGGAGGCAGCCAGTGTTTTGTACACACGGTCTGTCAGGCTGCGTTATAGCAGGCCTCACCTCCAGGCTGGTTTAAATATTAAGACCGAGTGGTGGCTCAACATGCATATTTTAATGCGGGGCCCTTGTGTGGAAGCACGAAGTGGCACATGACCAGTTTTTCAGCACCACAAAACTTTGCGCTCCAACTTTGTGATTGATCCGAAACAGCCACTTACCTAACCTCGGTGAGCCATGCGTGGCGAACGACGGAAACAGTCACACGTGTACACATGCACACACAAACACATAGACACACACAAACACATGCAAATAAAAGATGCGCACAGATGGTGGCGCAAGACACAATATGCTTTTGCTGGCTTGCTCCGAAACACTTAATAAAACATGGAGTTGGTAAGAAATTCATCTCAGCCAAACCCGTCTCCAAACAAATGTGGTTAATAATACAGATATGAATTTATCCGTTTCTTTTCATTCCCATCCCCTGGGATGGGACCACGTTGACTTTAGCCCAGCACACCCCCACCAGCCATCCAAGGGTGGTGACAGCTCATGGGATGTTCGCTTTGTTATTAATTGAATTTTAAAGTAACCTTGCCATGATATTGATCTGCATTCGATGAAACCCCACACAGTCGCTCACACGGGAAGCGTGGTGCACGAGCATCCATCGCGCCTCGTGCATCCTTTGCAAGCTCAAGGTTAGCGCAGCGGCGAAAAGTAAGCAGCGAGCGAGAGTGCTTCGTTGTGTGGAATATTTGTCAGAGTTTGGTGATGGCTGAAGTTTGGGAGTTGTGCTGAGGCGTGCAATAAAGGCGGGGGAGGGGCCTTCTAAAGAGATGAGAGAGGAGAAGAAGGTGGAGGAAGGGGGAGAAATGGAGTGTGAGGAGGAGAGGAAGAAGGGGCAGGAAGGGGGTGGGGGAGCTGGATGTACAAAAAAAACGTCAGTGTGAAGTTGGCAGGGCAAAAAATGGCGAAGAGGGAGAAGAGAAAGCAAACGGTGCTACTGTTTTACTGGATGTACAGGACAAGAGGAAACAAGCCAGGTGTGTGAGGGAGAAAGATTTCACTGACCTATTTTACAGAGTTTGCATGCTGCTTGGCCCCAACTTCCCCCACTAGCAGCTCCCTCTTCTGGTCCAAAACCGAAAATACCACCAGAAACTAGATCTATTAAGTGTTTTCATTCCTCATTAGCTGCAATGAAAGTCAGTTTTTTTTACAAATTGCTTGCTTCTGAACACACTCATCCATCACTTTGCCCGTTAACAGCAGCTGTCAGGCTGAATTTTAGCTTTTCAGACTGAAGCCCACGGAAGCTGCTGATGACTCTGATTGCAGGAAATGGTTGAGAGATGCTCTCATTCGTGACAAAGATCAGATTTTTTTATGGTTTTTTTTTTTCTCTCACCATTTTAACGCCACGATTCTGTTGGATCACATCCTAAAACATCGCTTGTTGCATGTAGCAGTGTCACACCCGCCAATGTGAGAATGATCCAGCAACTGTGTGTGTGGGTGCATGTGGCCGTGTGTGGGTGTGTGCTCGCCTGTCTGTATGGGCAATGCAAGGGTGTGAACACTGGAATGCTCCAGCTTCGTGTCTGATTTGACATCCACTCCTTTCCTTTATGTTTGCCTCCCGTTTCAAGAATGAACGATCAGAAATCAAGTGCTTTTTTTGAGTTTTGCTCAAGGCAATCAAGTTTTGCTTTTTGTGTTTTTGTTTCAATGCCATAATGTGCTATTAGTCAGGCCAGACATGGGAGTCAGGTTAAACACACTGAATCACAGATGTAAGCTTGGTGACATTTTCAGAGACAGAAGGTAGTTAAAAAGCCTCCAGTAATTTCTGGCGTTCATCACACAAACTGTCGCTGATGCTTAACTGGTACACGCAGGGGTTAATGGCAATTGATTGCTCGCCGTTAATCACCGTGGTTTTGTGATTACCTGGCAGGGTCATATCGATTGCTCATTGATCAGCACATCTCCGCCACTTTCACCACTCTGTCTGTGAGCTCACTGTCATTTAGCGCTTTGCCGGTGCAATATTGTCATTATGACACCCCAGGCGTCGGTGCTGCTCAATGACTCCCCGGTGGCAAATGTCTGCTGAGTTACAGAAGAGACCAGCCGGTCAGCCAAACTTTGATTTACACGGATGTGGCACGAAAAAGTGACAAACTTGGAGATAATATATCTGAGCTACAGGCAACATGTTCACACTCTGGCCTCCAGGCGCTCACCTCTGGCTTGTCCTGGTTAAACGAGTTGTTTCTTCACTCTCTCATACGAATTAGGGCTGTGGTCAGTTGAAGCGAGGGCACTATGTGAATGAAGAATAAAAGTTTACACCTCTCTCTTGCCTCTGCCTCTTTGTCCCCCATCTCGTTCATTTCTGTACCTTAGTGTGTCTGGCTCTTGCCTCCATTAAAAGCCTTGTCCAAAGTAATGAGTTTAAAGTCAGAGTGCCTGTGTCAGGGAGGCAATAGAAACAGTGCGTGTGTGTGTGTGTGTTGCTGCACACCAAGGATTTTGAGAATAATTGCATGTGTTTGTGTGTATGGATGTGTATATGTGCTCACAAAGGCTTTGAGGTATACTTTGACAGCTGCAGATTTAATAAGTAAATGTTAAAGGTAGGAGGTGAGGGGTGTGGGGTGGGTGTGGGTGTGGGGGAGTACGGATGGGGCTTTGCTTATAAAATATGAATGACTGTTTCTGCATCTTCTTCAGCAGGCTTCATATCTCCGGTTTTCATTTCCCAGCGCTCCACTCAGAAGAGAAATGCAGAGTCCGGCAGAGCTCTGAGAGGAGATGTTGAATTCTATATAGATATCGTCCCTCCGCCTGACAAAGTGAGCTGCGCAGTTTTAATAGGCTGTGTCATGTGTTAAGCTGAAGTGGTGTTTCTCTTTGGTGGAGGACTTTTACCTTTTAGCATGCGTGCCCCTGTGTGGCCGTGTGTTGAGTAAGTCACCAATACTAAGTGGCTTGGCTATTGAAATCGATGCCACTCACTTTGTCTTGTCATGGAAGTCTGCATTAAGACAAGAAGTCAGGTGAAAGCGAGACGGCGAGGACGAGCTTTGTCCTGCGCAACAACTTTTACAACAGGAATGTGTCTCTGTCACGTAAACCAAACGCGGCGTTTGCTATTAGAGGAAGTAGAAAATTCAAAATTCTTCCGTGAATGCCTCAGAGATTGCGCGTTACACTGTGGCATTGTGGTGGGATCGAGTGTAAGATTTGTAGAAAAGAGAAGTTTTACAAAAATCTTTTGAAATTGTCTGAACAGATGGTGTCTAGCAGCCAGGGATTGTGATGGTGTCAGCTGCATCACTTTTATGACTTTTTATGGAAAAGAGAATAACAGAGGGTGCAGCATAGTTGAAATTTGTAATCATTTAGTACGCAGGACTATTCTTCACCATTGTAGCAATCCATTTCTGGAAAGTGAGGAATCATAAAAGGATGGATACAATTTGTTTGACAGTTCCTGGTAATGATTTTGATATTGATATTATCCATTTTCTTCTGTTGTTGACTGCAGGTTTTGGACACTTGTGAATCGTTACCAGTTTGCATCATCAGTGACGCGGGCTAGTGTCACATAATGATAATTATGTGGTAATAACTTTGCTCTCTAAAGGCCTTTTTGTCATGTCACTCGTGTAATTAATAAGATTCATTATGGCCCTGGGCCTTGTTCACAGGCGTAACAACTCTATGATCATCACGTCACACCTGAGCAAACACAGTATCTCAGATTCTCTCAGGTGTCTCTCTCTGGCCGACAAACTACTGTGCAAGACACCAAAACACAAATCGTCACATAATCGTCATCTACAGGTTGGCATTCTTTTTTTTTTTTTACAAATGACAGAGAGCACGGTCAGGAAGTGCAAGTGATATCAGAATAAGCAGCGGGGTGTAAAATCATTGAGTAAATGTTTGCAGTTGGAATTCTGCTGACAAGAAAAATGGATATTGCATTAATACAGATGGGTTTTGTTTCACTGTGACTTCACTATACAGTAAAACTCTCTCCACCTTTAACTAAATGTAGTGAACACATGCGTGCTTTTTAATGCATTTAGTGCAGGTAATTTTATCAGTTAGACTTGTCTTTGTTGTGGTATGTCAGTGTGACAGTGTGAAATGAGGCTCACAGAGCATAAATTTACACATAGATTTCAAGCACTGAAGTGAAAGGGGGGAAATGAAATAACAAAATATGTTGTAAAATATATAATTTATAGTGACAAAAATGACCCACAAAATGAGGAAAATGGAGGCTGTTTATGTTAAGGTATGCTACTCCAACATTTAGAGTTAACAGAGTATATCGTTGCTCATCTTATATGGCTTCTTATGGAATATTAATGTATTTACTATATCATGTCAAAATTGCTTAGACCTACACATTCATGAGTTGACATTTAAACATATATGCATGGGTAAATGTATCAGTCAGTGAAAGTGAAGCCTAGCAAATATGTCTTGTTTGTTTTAATATAACGTGTGTGTTTTCTTTCATGTGTGTTTGTTGTGTTTGTCATCTGTCTTTTTCTCAAAGATTTAAAAATTATTTTGATATTTTTTCCCATGATTGTAAATGTGAATGCAATGTGCATATGAGAGGAGCTTTGATAAAAACAAAAACTGCAGGTGGGTAAATATAGCCCGTATTCCAAGTGTATAGTATTTTCAGATACAATCTTAGTGGCTTTAAACTCCAACAGTACGAAATCCTACATTTCCCATAATGCCAGTCACCGGGGCTTTTATTTTTAGGGCTTCACTGTCTAATATTTGAATTTATTCCAAACTTGACAACATCATAACAACATGATTTCATTACATAGATTAATTAATATAATTCATTCATTAATTAATAACAATAGTAATAGGAGTAGTAGTGGATAGGGTGAAATTTCTAAAACTTGACACCTGCAACATAAAGGAAATCTTTATACAAATGTTTTTACAGGATAAGTATTCCTCCATATTACTAATAAAATGACAGTAATGTAGAAAACACTAATAATTAATGACAAATGCAGGTGCTGATTCAAGTGTTACTCCTGTAGAGTGCAAAATGAAATTAAAAAACACAAGAAAAGCTACAGTATGTATAAGATGGGCCTTTAAAAAGTACCTTTAGATACAGAATAGATTAATATAATATGCTGACTTTTGTATCACATGATAATCAAGTTTGTAGCTTAAAAAGAAACTTTAATGACTTGGGTTTTTTTCCTGAGTGTTTTTCGAAATGGAGCCTTATCTAATATGGATAAAGTTTTAGATTGCAAAGCTGCAAGATTATACCTACTTTTCTACACCTAAATGTAATAACTTAATGGTACCCCCCCTCTTTTTTCTTTCTTGCACCATAGCACCACAGCTTTTTCTGCGAGAGTTCGGTTTGTTATAATATCTTTAGAAAATAAGCTTATGGAGTATGCACAAACAAACCTGCATAATTTCTGGCTGTCCTGCTAACAGCTCGGTTCTGTTCAGTAAACTTGCACTGACTGGATATTAATTCAAAAGCACAGAAATACACCAAAGGAAGCTTCTCTTTTCTGTGGCGCTGGGAAACTTCAAAGAGCAGGAAAATTTTAATACAAGGAAACATTTGTTGAAAATACTTTCAGGGTGCTCTGCAGATCATGCTAAGGGTGCAAACTACAAAGGTAAAACATTCCTTCACTGCTCAGAATACATTTCAGGAACCGAAGCCTGATCCAACTCTCTGAATCATATTCAGTGAGCGGGAACACATCAGATCAACAATGGTCGTATTGAGACTAGCGCCAAAATTATTATTATGATATTGTTTAGCGGGTGAGCTGATGAAATATATCTGCGTCTTGAAGCCTGATGAATTTATATATCTTAGCCAACTAGCTTGTGAGCTTGCACTGCATCGCGCTTGTTGAAGTGTTGTGCTCGAACACATACTGTGTCAGCACAAATGATGGCACAGAGGTTTAGAGCTGAAGAACTTTCTCCAAACAAGTGAAACCACTTATTCTCATTCCTTGGACGCTTCAAACGCTGACTTTTTAAAATAAGTAAGTCGCTGGTGTCTGTATTGTGGTGCACTGAGTTTATGGAACACAACAGAGGTGTGGACTCGAGTCACATGACTTGGACTCGAGTCAGACTCGAGTCATTAATTTTATGACTTTAGACTTGACTTGAAAAAATGTTATAAGACTTGGACTTGACTTGGACTTTAACACCAATGACTCGGGACTTGAATTGACTTGAACCTGTTTACTTGAAATGACTTGATATTTTACCCCAAATCTAAAATTTAACACACACACTATATTAAACGTGCGGACCATTAATTCATTTTATTCATTCAGGCATTCTTACCACACTCCGTATGTATGTGAGCGTGAGCTGTAGCACAGCCAATCAGATTAACAAGATTTAAAAAAACGATCAAGCCAAAAATGCTTCCAAGAGTAATTTCTTTCGGGTACATAAACTACGAATTAGTCAACAAAAAAACGAAATGCAATATGCAAAACATGCCAGAAGAGAATCACAGACGGA
>VURO01048532.1:0-32985 GCA_015108175.1 Pelvicachromis taeniatus
CAGTCTAAAAACCGCACCTGGGTCCTCTTTCCCTCTCACTTCCACGACAATTCAGAGAAGGGAATAAGATAGGGCTGGGACAACGCGTCGACGCAATCGATTACGTCGACGTGTAAAATACGTCGACGTAAAAAATTTGCGTCGATGCGTCGTCACTTTCAAAAAAACACATGGCGGCAGCGAGTAGCGGTAACATGTCGACTTAAACCACGCCCCCCGAACACGCAGTTCTACAGTATGGGGATATTTTAACCGAAAAGGAAGCGATTCAGTCGTTTGCCGGCTTTGTAAGGTGAAAATGGCCGATCATAAAACGACCGTAAGTGTTCAGCTTTTTTACTAACGCTGGTTTTTACCCTTTAATTCATCCAGACACCCCCCACGTAGACACACACTCAGAGATAAACACCCAACCTCCGTAAATGCAAAACTAATTTAAGCTGCTTAGCAGTAACATATATCATTAGATTCATCGATGCATCGAAAAATTAATCACTAGATTCATCGATTCGGAAAGTAATCGTTTTGCCCAGCCCTAAAATGTACCTTGAGAAGTTTGTAGAGCAGCAAAATCAGGTAATCGTATCAGATGTTTGAGCTCTGATTACATAAATATTATGCAGGAGTAGGTCATGGATAGTAGATAGTGATTTGCAAATAACTGGACATGAAAAACTTGAGCTTGTTATATAATTTTATACTGCAATATATTTCTAACCAACTAGGCAGCCCACCGGCCTTTTCTTGAAGAAAGATAAAACACGTTTTTGGGTCAACTTGAAAGAAAAGGCAGATGTGAAATGTAAAAGAGGTCAAATGTGACAGGATATTTGGATGCTATAATGTGATATTTAGAATCCCCACATGCCGGTATCATTTCCTTAGTGTTGCCAATACAAACAAAGCCAGTAGAAGTTTGCCTAAAACCTCAAACGTAACATTTCATGACATGATATTTAAAATCTTTACACAGTATACACCACACTTGTAAGAATCATAGTTATGAGGCTTTTTGTCAGTTTTTCACCAATAAATCAATAAGTTGATCTTGAAGCCCTTCGTGGACATGACTGATTACATAAATACACACACGCTACCAAAAACATGGTGGAGGCAATTAATGTTTATTTACATTGTAAGAACGAGGCACGTGAGCTGAATATAATGTGTTGCTAATCTCCCTATATATACAAAGAAAACATGTTTTAGTCAATTGAGCTGGGGGGGGGGTCTTGTTGTTTTTCTTAACCACTTGTCTGTTCAAAGGTTAGGGAGGTGCTGGAGTCCATCTCATTATTATACAGGTCCTAATTCGTACAACCAAAGTAAATTAAAATGTGCAAATTTCAGATTTTACTAAAAATGACACATCCTACAGGGCTCGCGCATAACAGACAATGGACACGCATTATGCCCATATCGTGGTCTAAAACAAACAGAGATAGTCAAGGGCAGGACCCCTCTGATTGGCTGTGGTCCAGATATTCCTGTAGGTGTGTGTACGCTTGAAAGAGCAGGTGGATAGAGAGAGGTGAGTAGCCCAGGCCTGATAGAAGTGGATGTAGCTGTGGGTAATGGGAAAAGAACGATTGATGCATTTTTCATTAAGTTAAGGCCTGATCTGTCCGTGTTATGTGTTATGTGTTAGTGTTATGTCTACATTACGGCATCAGATAATGAGCCACACACGATCGACTCCGAGCCAGAGCCCACTGAAAGTAAAAGGAGAAAGTGTATAGATTTGGAAAAGAGCGGCTTGACCAGTTTCCCTGGCTAAGATACAGTAAAGCTGACAGCATGATGCACTGTTTTTACTGCCATCAGTGTGGAAAGACCATTCGTGACTGGTGCTGATACGTTTCAAACAGGTCATCAGAGGAGGCCGAGATGATGATTAAGTTTAACATCGCCTAAAATATAGTTTAAATTTCAGCTCAGTGAAGCACTTTAAGCCCCTTTTCAGTCACGTATCTGTCGTGTAGAGCTGTGCTCCAAATAAAGAACTTTATGTTAACAAGACTCTTAGTTAATCATTTACAAATCAATATCGCCTGTATGGACAGCGATTTTCAAATAAAAAAGCGAACATGTAAAACTGTGGCGTTAAGCGCTGCTGTTGAAAAATTTGGGTGCACCTAACTTTTGTGCTGATGCACCTAAGAAAGAAAATAGGCGCACCAGTGCACCCGTGGCAAAAAGTTAGTGTAGAGCCCCGTCCTATCACGTATCGTACAGCATATGGGGATCTTCCTACAAGTGTACTACAGCATGTTCAGCTCTGAGCCTGAGCTGCATCTTTAGTTGGAACCTCCACTCCAATCAAAGCCAAAGTGTGAGCTGCTTAACACCCTAGCACCAGTTTTAGATCCAGCTCTTGTCGCAACAGTCCTGGTGCCAGAAATTACAATACCTCAGGCTCTCACACACGCTTCCAAAATACTAAAAGCACTGGCTGCACCATACATAAGGATGGATCTGCTTCTGTGCTCATTTTCAAGGCAGTGATAGTGAAATATTTAATGTCACTGCTATTGCTGTTGAAGATTCATTTTAATATTGACTTCTTTGTTAACTTGGCCTGCCCTTCACTGGACCAAGAAGGTCAAAGCTGCAACTTCACCATAACTCCTGCTGCAGGTTTTGAGTCACTCTCTCATGCAACAATCCCAAGCAGCACTCTGCAGCCCTCCCCACCTCTCCTCTCTGCAGGCGCAGCTTCAAAGGCCTCCCCAAGGACTCGGACAGCTCCCAGTTCATATGTAAATGCCTCTAAATTAAGCAGCCCTAGGACAGAGCAGCGCAGATGAAAAGAGCATGAGTCAAGAGCAAGCAACGCATGTAAAATCATGGCTCATAAGCACCTGTTTATCAAAAGGAAGCATGGCGAAGAGAGACGGCGTGCAGGCAGACATTATGTGTCCATTGGGAAGCTCTTTTTTTAAGTGCAGGCTTTGTCTTTTATTATTTCCACAGCTCAGGACACATTGATGCGTATTCCTAACAGCGCTGGGAGCTTAGCGCGTTTTCAGGGCTCAATCCGACAAGCATTAAAACTCAAAATTGTTGTAAAATCTCATGATTCGACTGTGTTTCCAATTGTCACTTCATGCAAAACAGGAACCAAAAGCAAAATCCTCTCCAAGCAGCAAAAAAAGAATGAAAAAAAAAAAAGTTTTTATATGGGTTTTCACCCCATATAATGTTTGATTTCACATTAAAACATGAGAGAAAATAAGAAAGTAAATATCTTTAACACATCCTACAACCCCAAAATAGCTTCAGTAACAACATACACAATTCATCTCTGCAGATATAGAAAGTGATGAGCCACAACACCAAAACAAATTAGTGAAAAATTAACATTTCAGACAAAAATTATTTGAGGGCATCTTCATCACCAGTTTTGTTTTCCATTTGTTTCAAAATGGCACGTTGACAATGCTTCATTTTATATAACATACATCACACATTTTCCCACAGCTAGAACCTGTAACATCCCTGCTCATACAGTAGGGGTCAATCTAAAGACTTCCATGCACAGATAACACTGAACACGTGGAACCAACAGATAATGCAGAGAGTGCAACATATCAACAGATTTCTCTCGTCAAACCAGTAGTGAAAACAGGAAAAGACTGAGGTGAGGTATTTAACAGTTCACTGAGGGCTACCATAACTCTGGTGCCCCTACACGTACTTTCTTTCGGCTATTCCACTGAGGCTGAGGGAAGATGGCCGGGTCGCTGTTGAACAGAATGAGTCAGCGAGCCACTGATGGAATTTTATGCTTTCCAAAATAAATGAGAAGCAAATCATTTTTCACGTATTTCTTCTCTGCGGTGCCAAAATGTATTAAACCTATAAACGGAGCCATGAATTTTTTGAACCATCTGTACTTTTGCTGCTGTCGCATATCAAAAGGTCTGCTCTCTACATTCCATGCTGAATTCACACAATGCAAAACAGAAAGAACGGGAAGGGCTCTGATCATGCACTTTTAATGTGATCCAAATCTTTAATGGGTTCTTCCTCTGCTCATGACCTAACTTTACACTAACTGTCAAAAAAAACCTGCCGTTGTAGTTTTTATTGCAAGCTTGCTGACAGACAACTGATCAAATAAACACGTTCAACCTTAAATAAGCAACGGTTATGAAATCTGTATTAAAGCTCTGGAGAATCGCTGCATTTTTATGTGATGTTATTAGTGTTAAAGTCATGTTTTCTTCAAAGCTTCACAGCCATTTTGACACAGACTTGTTTACACTTGTGCAGTTTATATTGCCAAGTGGGCGGTAGCTTACAGCAATCATTCATTTTCACACATCTCACACTTGTGATGACAACTGAGAGGATGACTGAACGGTTTTCCCACAACTCAGAATATGATATATTGTAATACACTGTATATATTATTGACATAAAATTGTTTAGACAAAACAATATTATAACCTCACCATTCATTCGTTGTCTAGAGCAAGGATTGGGCTGTACAATGTGCAGTAACTATGTACAGGATCTAATCAGAGATATATGTTTTTTTTACTACTGTCTAATGGTTTTCAAGAATGGTAAATGAAAAATATACTTTTGCGAAACAATGCTATGATGTGAAGTGAAGTGAAGCTGAACCTTTTGATTATCTAATGTCACCTTGTGATTATAATTTGCAAAATAAAATGTGAATTACTCCTGAATTATGGATAAAAAATTTAATTTGATCTTTAAACAGCAAAATTTGATTCAATTCAGTGGAATCCAGTTCGACCGTATCTATAAAGCACAAAATCATCAGCGCCAGAGACGACAACAGTGACATAAAGTGATATAAAGTGCCTGGACAGTTCCCTCGAGGCATCTCATATTAAAACCCCAACCATCAGACAACCCGCTATAAGCAAGCACTTGGCAACAGCGGGAAGGAAAACCTTCTTATTAACAGGAAGAAACTGTGGCAGAACCATACTCAGGGAGAAACGTCCATCTACCACGACCAGTTGGGGATGGGGGAAGGGAGACAGGACAAAAGACACACCTTGGAAGAGAGCCAGAGGTTAATAATAAATGCAAAGTGGTGCATAGAGTGAAAAGAGGTGAGTGAAGAAGAAACACTCATCATGGGAATCCCTGAGCAGCTTTACAGTCTAGAGCTATTGCAGCTTAACCAAGGGAGGGTTCAGTGTCATCTTGTTCACCACTAACTAAAAGCCTTATCAAAAAGAACATCCATCCATCCATTCGCAGCCGCTTATCCTTTTCAGGGTCGCGGGGGGCGCTGGAGCCTAAAGAACATTTTAACCCTAATTTTAAAAGTAGAGCGGGTGTCTGTCTGCTGTATCCAAACTGGGAGACTCCCATTCTACTTTGAAATATCCTACGAGTCATAAGTAAACCTGCTCTGTTTAGGGGATATGGTACAATGGGGTCTTTATACGATAACAGGACGGCTTATTCTTAAAGACCTCGTATCTGAGGAGAAGGATTTAAAATTAAATTCTGGATTTAACAGGAAGAAAATGCCAATATGGGAGAAATGTGCTATGTTGTTCCAAAATAAAATTAATTCATCCAGTTACCTCAAGCTGTTCTTGAGACATGGGATTGACCTCTGGCCATGGCTATCATTGTTACAGAAGCAAAAGAAGAAGAAAAACATTGTTTCAGTAGTATAAACTTTGACATTTAGACCCATAAAACTGCAAACAAAATATATAAATATTAAGGGCTCACATTGTTGAACAATGTCAACTACACACTGCCTGTCTTGCAATACTCTAAACATATATAAAAGTCCAACTTAAATTACATTTTAAAATAAAAAATATTCACATATTCTTCACTTGAAATAGTAGCAAAGCTCCTTCTGTGTTAACCCAGAGACATGGCGCTCATTCACAGTGATGGCAATAACGGTGTAAAAGTAACGGCATTACTAACGCAAAATGTAGAAGTAAAATCAAAGGTTGTCAAAAGTGGCCCATTATACCCTGGACCCCAGGAGGTTAAACATATTTTTGAAGTAACGCAATCGTTACTCTTCCAATTAATTAGTTGCTTTTATAATATTGTAACTCAGATACTAACTCAATTACATTTTTGAAGAAGTAACTATAACTTTTTCAAAGTAACTTGCCCAACACTGCTCATTCATAGAATCTCCCACATCTAAACATTGATCTTTGATCACTTCTCTACTCCTTCCATACAGTTCTTTCAATAATAACTCACTTACTGCAGCACGCACATTCATTTCAAACTTTCTGTTATCTTACTTCTGCTTTCTGTGTTAACACATTGTGTTAATATCCCCACCCCTAGCTGCATGGCACATAGCTTCCTCCCGGCCATGTCAGCTTAGCCAGCCACGGCTGAGGCAACATGCACAGCATGCAGAAAGGTCAGTGTGGATTAGACCTTTTTGAGCAGCCACAGTGCCTGCAGATGCACGCTGTGAACTCCCGTCGGCCTTCCGGGCTCCTCTGTGACAGCAGGTGGCTTCAGGCCCGTGGGGGGGTTCCTCCGTGCCTGACTCCCACACTTGCGTATCAAACACCCACTTCAGCACACACGCACAAATCATCATCCAACACCAACTCTGCTGCAACCTGAGGGAGAGTCAGCACCACTCCTTATGAGAGCGTTACATCATTTTTTTCAGCGGCTGTGATTTTACAGTAATAGCCCGACTACTTCACTTGCTCTGTTCATGTTATTGCTGACCTCCATGCATCTTGTCTATGTGTGGGTGTTGCTATTTTTGATATATTCGCAACTTTGTATCTCCAAAATGCCAACAAGGTTCAATAGAAGAGGAGAGAGAAAGTTTCGAACAACTTCAGGGTTTTGCTCTTGTCCTTTCTAACACATTCACTATCCTGTGAAGAAAGCATTTAAGGCAAAGACTTAACTGCAGAGATCTTTGGAAGTGTCACCGCTGGACTCTAAAAGGAAAAACATCACCAGCTGTCAGATCACAAACTGAAAAACAAATTATGAACAAATACCAAAGCCATTTAACAACTTTTCTTGGGGTATCCTGTGGAGGGTTCTTCAGAATTACAGGCCACTCAGTCACTGTGTAACCACAACAAGAACTTGGCTCGCATTGCCATCAGTAATCCGGACTCATTTCCCGTGGGTGCTGGACTCGGCCACTGCTGCCCTTTGTCACAGTCTGTTCATTTTAGTTATTTTACTGTGGCTGGGTGTGGTCTGCGGTGCGGCTGCAGAGGAGGCGGAGGCATGCAGGTCTGTTGTGGATCTTTCACAATGACATATTAGTGCATTCGGACAGGATGATAGACAGTCTCTACTTTGGTGACTTCCAGATTTCATCTTTGCGTTTTGCGGATGATGTTGTTCTCTTGGCTTGGTTGTGAACTCCTGTGTGAAACAGCGGGAATGATAATCAGTACTTTCAAGTTTAAGATCATGGTTCTCAATGAGAAAACATGAGTGCTCTGTCTGGGACTAGTTACTACACCTGGTGGAGGAAATTAAGTGTCTTCTTGTTCAAGAGTGAGGGGAGAGTGAAGAGCGCGATTGATGGGTACCAATCTGTTGTGGTGAAGAAAGAGCTGAGCATAAAAGCGATACTGTCAATCTACGTCCCTACCCTCAACTTTGGTCACGAGCTCTGTGTAGTGACCAAAACAATGAAGTCACAGATACAACCAGTGGAAATGAGTTTCCTCTAAAGGGTGGCTGGGGTCTTAGAGCGAGGGTGAGAAGCTCAGTCATTCAACACATACTGACATTAACCCGAAGCTCTGTCATGGTTTGGAGCTGAATTTAAGCCAATGGTGGTGGGATTTTGTCAAGATTGATGAAATTATGACAACAGAAAAATACCTGATAATCTGTACCTGAAGACCATTAAAAGAAGTTAGAAGAAAGCTCAGACTGTGATGAAGAATAAAGGTGGTCAAACCAAATACTGACTTGAAAGCTTGTTAGAATTGTACAAACTCAAACTTGTTGTTGCATTAAACACTGTATTTCCATATATGTTTGTCAAATATAAAGAAGTGGGTTAGAGCTCAAGACTTTTGAACAGTACTCTATATTCTATCAACCTCTTCCTATGAGATGTGAACTTATCAAAACAAGCTGTCACTTTAAGCTCCGGGTGAATGCGATGGACATGCAAAGATTAAAAACCATGTCTGGATCTCCTGCATGCCTGCTTCATGCCCTGGGGGACGGGGCTATGGCTCCCCACACCCTCTAGGAGATCGTTACATCCACACAGGTCAGGTGTACACACAGGTGTACACACAGGTGTACACACAGGTATACACAGGGACAAACTATATCTTTCTTAGCTGCAACCTCAGAGGACATCGTGCGTGCTGCACAATAACATTCAATATTTAGTATTTACTGTTACTTACACTTATCTAGGTTGTTGCTGTGTCTCCCTATTGTGTTGCTCTTTATTTGCTTGTTTTCTTTTTTTTCAGGTGATCCAGCAGATTTTTTTTGTGTTGTCGCTCTCTGTTCTTCTTTCTTTCTTTCTTTCTTTCTTTCTTTCTTTCTTTCTTTCTTTCTTTCTTTCTTTCTTTCTTTCTTTCTTTCTTTCTTTCTTATTATTTATCTGTTTAAATAAATAGATAAATAATAATAACAATGGTCAATCAAGTGAACCATAATCCACTTGGTAAAATAAATCCATTGGGCATCTTTCTTGGCCTTCAGACAATAATTCTGATCGCTGAAGTATCAAATGGGACAGGCAAAAAAAAAGAAGAAAACATTAATCACATTCCCTCAAAGTGCTAGTTTTTAACTGATGACAAATAATAACCTTACTTTATATATACTTATATATTTATATATTCTTCACCAGTGTGCAAGATGAATTTAGCTGTGTGCACTTTTTTTAAAGCAGAATCAAGAAGCAGCTTGATTTCTAAACTGTTCAGAAATCAATATTTGCTCATTCTTTCATGTGCTGAAACAATTATGTTAATTAGGTAGATGCAATTAAATTATTTTCTTTATTCAGTAATGACTTTCTCTTTCTCACTTTCTCTGAAATATCCTAAAAATGAAAGTTTTCTCTGTTTTGTATCGTTGTAAAGTGATTATTTCTGCGTATGGAGTTGCTGGTCAGGCAAAGCAGCACTCTAAGGACATTAGGCATATTCTGACACCTACGCTTAAGTCAAAGTCAATCATTAAAAGAGGAGCAATAGAGGAACTGCATCTCTAGTTTTGATTAGCCACGCTAAGCAGTGTTTTGGCTCAAAGTACTGTCACTTATTGTCAAAAACAATATAATTGGGACTAACAAGCCTTGTTATTCTGAAAAATACTGAAATACACTATGCTGTTACTCAGAAAAGAAAAGTTCACCAAACTCTGGTAGCTTCTGCATGTACACACATATATATATATAGCTAATGTAGTTAGGGCTTTGTTATGACTTTGGGGGCTTGTATGAGAGCCTTAACAGTCATAACCAAGGATATGTGTTTGTGTGTAAGCATGTATGTGTTGGCAGCACCTACATCTCACCATGCTTTGGAATGGCTTGACAGCATTGGAAACCTGCGTTAAAATACAACTAAAAATACTTCCCGCCTGCTTCAGCCATAGGATGCATCAACAGGACGATGAAATGCGGCTATAATAATCTCTGCTTTTTTCCTTTCACATTGCACCTTAAGCCGCCCCCACACCGTCCTCAGTAGGACGGTAGGCTGGAAAAATGGCATGCATCCATTCTTCCAGCCTTCTAATACAGAAAAGCAGCAACAAAAACGTCAATTAGGCAAAGAAGGGCACAGAGGCTTTGTTTGTGTCCTCTGGAAATTTACGTGCCATTGATTTCCTCTCGACCTGTCTCCCCCACACCCCACCCCCTCTCCCAGTTCACTGTTGTCTACTATTTGAAAGGCAGCAACACAAAACTCCACCTAGCAGGGATCTCATCGAATCCATCAGCGACCAGCGGTGAGAGGCCGGAGGACAAGAGACACCTGAACTAACACGCAGCACAGCTCCAGACACTTACTGAATGATCCACAATATAATACACCATTCACTCTGACAGTGGACACAGTTGGCCAGCCAATGCAAACAACCAGAAACACATGCTGAGGAGGAGGTATAAGGCTGGCTGTGAAACTGGGCCGTCAATTAATTGCCAGTAATTCAGCCCTCACGCCATGTTTCAGCTGGAAACCTTTTCCACTCAGTGTTTGCTGGATATTTATGCATATGCCATTAATACGCTGTTGACTGTTAACAGGTTATTGACATAATAATGTTATACTGCAAATAATGAGTTGAATTTAAACAGAAACTATAAAACATGAATTGATTCATTGTTTTTCTTAACTTTACCAAAAAAAAAGTAATATTACAATATCGGACTGATCCAACTGATCTATGGCTGCTACCAACACATCAGCTAGTGCTAGCTATTTGCAACTATATATCGGTATTATATATTAACACATATGAGTGTTGATGTTGCATACTTTGTCCACCAGAGGGCACTCTGCAACTCCACCGTTGGGAACGCATCTTTGCAATGCCACAAACACAACAACCGGTCAAGAATGTAAACAAGTAATCCACGACTTATTGTGACAGCGTTTATTTTTTAAATGCATGAGAGGCACTCAAAATAAAATAAATGTAACAAATGTAAGGGAAATCTGTAGAAGTATGTTGTATGTTGTAAATATGTTGAATCTGCCACGACAGAGAAGGTAACATCGCATTTGCAGTGAAATTAATGTCAAATGTCAAAAAGCCAAAGAAGTGCCCTTTATAATGAATATTTTAAAACATATAGATCTTAATAATTGCTCTGTGTGTGACAATGTTCATTCAAAGTTTTTTTTCAGATTTCCTGCAGGTTAAGAAGACAATATACTGTATATGACATCTGTTTTCTTCTTTCAGAAACACAAGGCTTTTTCAAATAATTATAAAATATAGAAATACAAAAAAAGATAATTAACAACAATACATTATAAGACAAAGGCTAATATGGATCTGTACATCCTTTACAGAGAAAATAACTGTCAATATTATATTTTTTATTTATTTAGTGTAAAAAGTTTTAGATATTTTTATACATTAGAGCTATTTGTGGTAGTAACTCTATTATTTAACTTCTGTCCCTACGGTCTCTGAGCAATGTGACCACATAATTTGCCCTTGGATTAATAAAGTAGTGTGATTCGTGGGTGCACATTTAAGTAATAAAACATCCAAAGATAACTTTGTTGTGCCTTTAAGAGCTGCTTAGAATAGTTACCAAAAAAGCCACTAGATGTGTGAGCATTTCAGCATGTTGTGTCAGTCCAAATGCTAACGAGAAAAAAATGCCAAGAGAGGTGTGAAATGAAAATTTAATACATGACTACAATTCGGCTGCTGGTAGTTTAAATGCTGGTATTATTATTGCTACTCCTGGCATCTAAGCACTCATGTGATTAAAGCCCAGCTTGGCAGACACTCGTGTGTGCATGTATACACTGAATGCAAAAACCACAGTCGCACTTTGTTTTTTCACAAGCTCACAAGGAGGTGTCACAGCAAGAACAAAAATCTAACATAAATAATTAAATGTTCAAACACATAAAAAGTGAATTACACGAGTAAAACTTCAGTAGACATTATTTGTTCTTTTCATTCTACATTCAGTTGATTACTCCCTACATTCAGGCTGAAATATAATTAACTGCTGGGAAATCAAGTGGAAAATCACCTTTAATGGACTTGAGGCCATATTGATATAACTGCACGATATCTGATGGGGGTAAGTGGCCATGAAAAATGCTCAGAATAAGCTCGATCTCATTATGAAACCTTAACAAGGAATCGAACTCTCTCATGTGCAGGAGAACATCAGTACAACAGTATTTTCTGTAACCTCCTTGTGAGGCAAAGCTGGGATGTACAAGTTCTCCACCACTCTGAAACCCTGATGGCGGTGCCTTTTCGCCTTTTTAAAACTCCATGCAGCTCATGCTCAGTCATTATCCCCTAGGCCAGACACGCAACAAATCATATCCCCAGTATTTAAAACCTTCCCTCCTCTGCGTGTCCCTTTAACCTATAAAGATTTAAAATCTGCACTTTTTTCTTCCAAAACACAACCTAGTAGCATCGCAGAAGCAAGCCTTAGTTTGGTGAGCTTACATTTTGCTTCATATTATCCGCACTGATCCCATGTACATCTGATATCAACATATAACCTGCAGTTACATTTCTTATTAATCTTGGCTTTTCAACATGTGTTTAATTTCAACAAATGTGTTGATGTTTTTATTTCTTTACATAGTGGCCACACTGGACAGAATTCAATTACATTACAAGATCCAATCACAGCTCAAGCTGTGACCGTCTCCAGATCTGGTTTAGCCAATGTAATCACATTTTGCATTTACATTTACACCTGCATTAAACGCCCTCTTAGCTTGTCCTGATAAGACGTGCCGATACAGACTTCCTGTTAATAGCAGGTGTAAATGAGGTCACAAACATCCACTGTGGCTCATCTGTGCCCTGGAGCTTTAAACTCAGCCAATCAGCGAACTGTGGGAAACGACTGACATAATGACTTGATGAGTCATCATCTCGAGAGAACTCACAGTAATCTTGGAACTTGAAGAATAACACGAAGCCCGATATTTGCTGTGTAATGACATCCCTTTCATTTAGATGTAAATGAATTGTGCCACTAAAGCCCATGTGGTGGATCAAGAAACAATCATCAGTCATCTACTGAATCATCTGAAAATAATCTGCTCCACATCTGATTCAAACTGACAACAAAACAAAGTCAAATGTGTCATCCCTGCAGTACAGACAGAACAGTACAGTGAAACGTATTAGAATATTTTGTCATTTCAGCCACACGGCGCTATCTTTCAACCTCAAAAAGAAAAAGCCCACTCTCATACAAACCCTCATCTCAAGATCACGCACTGAGACAAGGACTGTATGAAGAAGAAAAAAAAGCTTAAAAGCTTCTGTTAATTCACTGCATCCTGTACTTCAGGAACTATTTGTAACTCTGAAGGCTAAAGAAGGCAAAAATGTGACGTTGAAGCCAAAAAATAGTCCAAATGGTTATTTGATCGGTACAGAATTCAGCCACACCATTAAAAGCACTGACAGGTAAAGTGAATAATAATATAAATCATCTCGTTACCATGGCACCTGCAAAGGGGTGAAATATATTAGGAAGAATCTGATCTATTAGATTATGAAATGGATGCATTGAACAGGAGGAGAGAAGAAAATGAGCAAAAGGACCTGAGCACCTTTGACAAGAGAGGAAATGTTTGGGCCTGGCATTAATGTGAATGTTACACTGACATGCACCATCTACCAAAGCAACACCGCAGAACACGTACACCTGGTTAAGTCAACTGTTTTATCTCTAGCCTCATTCAGCAGAACAATGCATACTGCCACACTTTAAAAAGTTTGAGGTTCAAGATGTTGCTTTCGCTTCCAAACGCCACCTCAGCATGACTATGCATGCCTTAAAGCAGGGCTCACCAACCTTTTTGAAAGTGAGAGCTACTTCTTGGGTATTGATTAATGTGAAGGGCTACCAGTTTGACACACACTTCTGAAATAACAAATTTCCTCAATTTAAATGAATGATATTCATCTATGTAAAGACACTGATTATGGCAACTGTTTCCATGGAGACCAGCTAGCGCTGATCTAATATTTAATTTAAAAAAATGTATATATTATCTCTAACAAATTTACACCAATGCAATTGTGATTTAAAAAAAATAGCAACAAAAAATAAAAATAGATGCAGCTTACTGGTATGTTGTTATAGTGAGCTATTTTTAGAACAGGCCCGCGAGCTACTCATATGGTCCTTGCGGGCTACCTGGTGCCCGCGGGCACCATGTTGGTGACCCCTGCCTTAAAGCATATGCTGCTAACATCTTGGTAATTAATACAACAGCACCACCATAAGAGGTCTAATGGAGAAGATACCTTAATGGATCAGAGCAGCTTTGGAAGCACACGGGGAGCTACACAATATTAGACCAGTGGTTTTAATGTTGTTGGCCACTTTCGGGGCTGCATTGAGATTTCAGTTTGTGAGAATTCGAGGCATTAGCGCCTCTAACGACTGTGACAGCGGTAGAAATGCCCAACCTTACCTCATCCACATTCTCAAAGGCATTGATGATGTCATAGGGCAGGCACGACAGCAGGTCGATGACGAACCAAGTCTTCAGATAGTTCATCCGAATGAGTTTGGGGTCGGAGATCACCTCTCCACCGGGCCCCACGAAGGTGGTGTGGAAGTTGAGAACGATATCCACCAGGAAGATGACATCGACTACGCTGTCTAGCACCAGCCAAACAATGTTGTTCTGCTTGGTCTTAAAAGAGACATTGTAGGGCACCATGATGGCCGTGTAGAAGGTGAGGATGAGGATAACCCAGTCCCAAGTGGTCTTGAAGGTGCAGTAGTGAAGTATTATGTGAGGAGGTGTCTTGGGGGCTTCCTGCTTGTACTGCGGGAGGATGTCAGAGTTTAGCTGCAAAACCTGGAGGTGGTTTTGGAGATGGAAACAGCAAGATATTATTACACTTCAATTTCAAGTACATTAAAAGCACCTTTTAAACAAAATACAACAGTAAATGTACAGTGTGGGTAATGGGGGGGGGGGTTAATGCTTTAGACAGCTGTGACATCACAAATAACATCAATGAATAAATGACTTTCCAGCTCTTGGGCATCAATGTGTCTTAAAAACTCACAGATATTTAACTGCTAGTTTTCTTTATGCATTTTATACATTTCCAGCTCTTTTTTTTTTTTTATAACTGCATCACGATAAGTTTTTATTTTGTTTTTTATTCTAGCTCTGGGCTCTTAGTTGATTGTCTCTCAGAAACAAGTCATTTTTATCTTCTGTCTGTTTAAGAAATTCCTCCCTAAAAGACCATTTTCCCTTCATTAGCCAATTTCTGGACTCCTGCTAAGGGCATCCTTGTGAGACATACTAACTGTACTGCTGGACCTGCTATTGCATGAAGTGAAAGACACTGGAAACATTGGAAGACCAGTTTCATTTTGAACATTGTAGCATTATATTGACATGAAATAAAAGAAAACAATACACTGCAGGTTTCCTTTAATACTAATTTGAATTATCGGTACATTTTATACGTCAGTACATCAAGCAAATTTCTAACTGTCAGCAATGTTTGCAACAGCAGTCAGAGAAAGACGGTTGTGCGTTTCTGTTTTTTACCAACTACATGGACTGTTTCCAAAAAGGAAACAGAGAGAAAGGGGGAAAGTGATTAAATTAGTGAAATAGATGAAAGAAAGCTCAAGAAAAACTGTCCTTGTTTTGTTTTTGTTTATTAAGTCTAACGATCATCAGCCCATGCTGCTCAGCACTGTGAAGGAAAAGTTTTTCCTCTCAGTTTTAATCTGTATTCATCACGTCTGTTCCTCTGTAAGGCTGTTGGTGACAGAATTCTATTATGAATACATTTTGGCTTGAAGTGGGGAAGACACAGAAGGGGACTGAAATTGGCAAGAAGAAAAAGAGAGAGGGGGAGAGAGAATAGATGGCCAAAAAAAAATTAAAATAAAGACGTTTTTTTAAAAAGAACACGTAGTTTATTTCCTAGTGTGGCGATGATCACCCTTGCCAAGCTCAGCCACCTCTGCAGAACAGACTCCATTAAATCCAGCAGCTGCAGTTTGATTTCCTCTGCAGGCCACATGCAGATCACACATTAACCATTCGACTCATTATTTATACAAAATAATATTCTATTTGTGTCAGCCACGGAGCTGTAATATATTCTGCCGCCGCAAACAAAATGCATTAATGGGTCTTTGTATTCAGTGAAAAAAGCCTGTTAAATATACATACTTAGTAGTAATACAGCTCTAATAGTAAAATTGCTGTTTGTATAGTTACTACCAGTACAGCTCATACAGCTCTTCCTATGAGAGCTTACTGCAGTAGACGATATAAAACTGTTACACTAGTAGTAAAAGAAGTATGCTACTGCTATTATGACTGTTCTGTTATTGTATTTGTGCGATGACTACAAATAATAGCCCTAAACTACTGATACTGCATGTCATCATCATTTCCTCCTGACAAAACAGTTAGGACAGCATGGCCTCAGTTAGCCCAAACTGTCCTCACACTGGTGGACTGACAGAGCTGAGGCTCAACAGCAAGCTTCATAACATCAGAGCTCAGTCACTTCTGATTCTCTTCATCAAAGCTGTCAATCAAACTGGTCAAGAGCTGCACCACAGCTCAAAAATGACGCTGCCAATTAACCCACGGAAGCATTGTGAGGAGAAAAAAAACTCTCGCACACATCCCCGCTTACACGTGTGACACTCGACAGCATCCTCGACAGACGCCAGCTGTGCCTTTCAGACTGCAGAGCAGATGGCTCACCTGCAGTGTCTACTGAGCACCCTCAACACATTAAGCAACCCTGCAACCCATCCAGCACCAGGCAAGGAAAATGGCTAAGAGAACGCATTAGCTTGTCACACCAGTTCTAACTTATTTCCTTTTCCAGTTCTTCTGTCCTACTTCTCTCCTAAAATGACTGCTCTTAAATTCTCCCAGATCTCCTTCTCACACTCTCCACTCCTTTCTCCTCCCTCTATTTGTAGTTCTTTTTCTCCACCTTTCTCATTTCACCTCTGTTTCACCTTTAGGCCACCTCAGCCAGTAACACCTTCACTGAAACCCTCACAACCTTTTGCCTCATGCACTAAACCCAAGCAAACTCTGATTAAAGGCTTCACACCTTTCTCAAACATTCATGAATAAAACAGGTTGATGAACTCTGGTGAAATTCTTCCCACCCTGCAATCCATTTTCTCAATCTCTAGCAGCAGTCACAATCATTTGGAGTGCTTGCACCACCCTATTCTGTCTCTCCACCTGTCCTGAATGGCGCCTGCAGTTCAGAGGAGCAGCAGGGAATGCTCTACTTCCAACAACAGCAGTTAAGGGGAGCGTGGTGTGCGTGTTTGGGGAAAAGTGAAGCCTGTGGATGTGTATGCATGTTTTTGTCTGTAAACATTGATGGTCTCTTTCAGTGAGCTTTGAGAATATTGGCAGAAGGAGGCTGTGGCAGGGGTGTGGTCTCTAAACTGCTGCAGGGGAGGGGCAGCACAGTGAGCTCTCAGGGTGGCGTGGAGGTGTGGCAGGGAGGTGGGTGTGTGTGCTCAGCCTAATGACTCTTTTTTTCCTCTGTTTGGATATAGTGATGGTGGAGAGGAGGAGGAGGAGGGGGAGGAGGAGGAGGAGAGACGGAAGCAGCTAGGGAGCGACTGTTTCCCATGCTCACTGGGCAGAGGAGAGCTGTGAACAATAAAAGTTTGCATGAGCACAGAACAGCCTGTGTGTATCGGATCTGTTTGTCACAGAGGCTATAAATATTTTATATGGGGAAATTTGGGCTGCAGAAATATTTCAATGAGAGGCCAATCTACAATATGTGTGTGTTCATAGAGGGCACTCCTTCCCATGTGACAGGGTAGCTACAGTTACTGACTATGTTGTTTACAGAATGAAGAATTATGGATGATTTTCAATTTAAGTTGAAGAACTAAGCCGATGCTTAAATTGAACAATTAATAAAAAAATTTAACAAAAAACACGCTGAAATTTACAATAATACAATTTTTTTTCAAGCTAGGATTAGCCAGCTAGCTGCTATACTAGATAACTGGTACATGTTCTATCTGTGTGAGCAGTTCAGCTTGAGTTACCAACTTCAGCCAGAGAAAAAGCCGGTTGCATCTAGTGAAACCTTGTGCACACATATAATATTAATATTGTCAACACACTACAATAATACAGAGGACCCCCAACAATCAGGCGATCCCTTATAAGCAAGCACTTTGGCAACAGTGGGAAGGAAAAACTCCCTTTTAACAGGAAGAAACCTCCGGCAGACCGGAGAGGGGGCGGCCATCTGGGGTGAGGGGAGGAAGACAGGACAAAAGACATGCTGTGGAAGAGAGCCAGGGATTAATAATAACTCATTATTAAATACAGATGGGGTGAATAAACACATGGTGAGTGAAAAAGGGTGAGAGAAGGAAAAACACATGATGGGAAGCCACCAACAGCCAAGTATATTGCAGCTTAACTAAAGGTAAGTTCAGTATCTCCTGATCCAGCCCTAACTATAAGCTTTGTTAAACAGGAAAGTCTTAAGCCCAATCTTAACAGTGGAGAAGAGGGGCTTGAAAGCTGATACCGCTTCCTCTCATTCTACTTTTAAATACTCTATGAACCACAAAACCTGCAGTCTGAGAGTGAAGCGCTCTATTGGGGTGATATGGTAACAGGGTGTCAATGTAACACATGTCCCCTTCTTGGCCAGTTACAATGTCTCAAACACAAATTTAGATCCCTCCCACAAAGTCCTGTTGCACTTGTGAATCTATGTGTTATAATCTGTGATCTGGCTCTTCTCACCAGTGATGACTCATTACCAAATCAGTTCAATCTACAAGGTGGTTACCTTGAAGTGTTGATGTGCCAAAATTGGTTTGGGTCTTTTTGTTTTTAAAGGTGGTATTGAGTAACAATGACCTATCCTAGGACCTGCAAAAAATGCAAAAATATTCTTCATATGATGTATGTGCTCACCTCAGCCAGTCTGGACTGTTTATGGCTGACTTCATGTTTGCCAATAGGCGCCAGTTGCTGTAGCGTGTTGCGGTTGTTGGTGAGTGCACGTGTGAGCCGTGCAAATTTGGTCCATCCTGCAAAAACGAGAAGTCAATTATTGCCAAAGTCACAGTCATCACATTATTAACCGGTCTTAGGAATTTGTGTCAGCAGACACTTAATGAACTACACCAACACAATTCGACCCCAGGCAGCTGCATGGTACCACTGCACATGCAGTTTCCCTGTTCAGGACTCACAGCAGTTCATCAGGTTTTCACTAACTGTTGTCTACTGAATCATCCTGCATCGTGATTCAGTAGACAACAGTTACTGAATCACTGCTACAGCCCAGCTTAACTGGGCTGTAGCAGTTAAGCACCTGTTTGACAACTTCAGCCTGTGGGTAGCCCCACTTACACTTCTAGCACAGACGCCAAACCCTTCCTAGTAAAATACATTATTTGTCTTCGTGTAAACAAAAAGATGGCATTTTGTCTCCATTGCACTAATTCATGTTAACATGGCACAAACCCCACCCTACAGAAACTGTCCTTGAACATATCTGAATTTTCACTAGTTGTGGGATTTCTGCTTAAAAGCCATCCAGTGTGCCCTGATCCCATTTACACAGTATAAATGGAATCCCTGAAAGTTTTGCATATGTTTGTCTTGTGAAAAAGCAAAGGCTTAAAGGAACCTGTTGTCCATATGTGCGGGTCAACCAGACATTATCCCTAGGAAAACTCCTAGTAATTTGATATTTATTCACACCATCATCTGTGGCTGACCGCATGCAACACTACGAGATCTGTACACCCTGATAGTCGTGAAAATCAGTGTTTAAATGGTAGAACTGAACTGTCATTGGAAATTGTTTAATTTCAATATTCAAAGAATAAAGTTTAGAGTTTCCTTTCATAACCAAACAAACACAGAAAAAAAACTATGTTGAAGAAGCATCTCACACATCTGGATCAATTCATTCAGTATAAAAAATTTGTAAGTCTACCTAAAATTACAGCTTTGTCAGCAGAGGTCATTTCAGTAATGATGGCCACACCTTTCTCAATGAGAACAAACACAGTTTTAGGGGTCAGCTGCTTCCTACTCTATTGCTCTAAAAATAAAATAAAATATCTCAATGAGAAAAGGGTCACACGATAGGGGCACATCACACACAGTAGTCACACGTCGTGATCGACCCAGCCCTTTGAAGAAACCATTACGAATAAAAAGCGCACTTTGAAATGGCTTTTAACCCTCAGGCCTCCAGCTATGTGAAAATCCTCCTTTCCTTCTCTGTTGGAATGGAGAGAAACTCAGGCGCTCACTTCTTTGTGCAGCGGCGTAGAAAAGCCCAAGACAATGCTGCGCTGATGTCAATACAGGATGAATATCAACACAACATCCAATTTATTCTGAGCGCTGAAACCCATTCACTCAGCTTCCCTCGAGCAAAACTGCTGCTGCAGCGATTGCAAAACTTACTGTACAGCTTCAGTTTCTGAGGGGCTTCTTTTCATTTCTACACATTTCCAAAGTTGGTGTTGTACAATCACAGAAAATACGCCTTAAGTTTTTGCTAAAATTAATATGTTCAAGTATATTTTCATCAGGGAAATTGCTGCAGTATATATATACACTAGTACTGATTGTGTAACTCACTGTTTATTGTACTGTATTTTTTTGGCTGTTGATCAATTTCACTTGTTTGTCATTAGCCCTGCAGTTTATACCTGATGTCAGATTTTAGTGTTTTCTACCTCACATTCTACATCGTTGCGTTGTAATCCTGTAATACCTACCTGCACCTGTAATTACCTATTACCTTTTAACAACTGCAGCTAATACATTTGAAGATTCTGATTTCATATTTACACAAAAATAAATGTAAACCCACAAAACATCCTGCGGCTCAGGTGGAAGAGTGGGTCGGCTACCAATCGGAAGGTCAGTGAATCAATCCCTGGCTTCTCCAGTTTGTATGCTGAAGTATCCTTGGGTTAGATACAGGACAAGGTCCAGAGTTCCTCCCTGCATCCATCAGAGTATAAGTACATGTCTGAATGATGCTTTATGTACGACTTGTAACATCCTCAACGAATAAAAGTGCTTTACCTGTACATTTACCAAATTCCCATCTCATCTTGAAAGGCTTAATTTGTTATCTTTGGGTTAAAAAAAAATTTGGACCGTTAACAATGATACTGTTAAATTACAAATAATTATTACTCATTATTATTATTATTATTGTTCCTATGTTTCATTCAGAAGAACACAGATGTGCTGTGCTCGTGTACATGTATATAGATATTGCTGTTTAAACAACATTCTGTGCATAGATGTGTTGAAATGGTTGCAGCAGAGTACAACAAATATCACACACGTAGCAATTGAGAAGTGATGAATAAATACAGCCCCAGAGCCTACAGGTGGATGCCGTGTGTGTGTGTGTGTGTGGGGGGGGGGTCAAAATATCCTGCAGTGATGCTGAGCAGTAGCAGCTGTCAGAGGTAAAGCTGGGAAATTATGAACATAAATATACTGTCAAAATGAAGGGTGTGTTTGAGATACAGTAAGGCAGCCCGTGTGGGAGAACAGTGACACATGTTACTGTGTAGGACATGACGCAGCTCGAGTTGATTTGGTCCATAACTGCCATTTGTGGTCAAAGTGGCTATTGATTAAAAAAATTAAAGGTTGCTCTGTATTGGGGTTTTTTTATGAGATGATAATAAAAACACAATATTATGAAATTCCTAGTTGGTCACTCTACTGACATCATTACACAATCAAGACAGGATATCAGCCAACAAAACCCGACTATTATGACAAGTTACTCTAAATATGTTACAAATGATCTCCACTACATAAAAACATACTTCAAAATGACTACAATGTTTTCGTTATTCATTAAAACTTTGTTTTTTAAAACCGTTTTGGTGCCGTGGGAGCTGCCATGTTTTTGCGCACACAATGCATTCTGGGTCGATGACGTATATAAGTTGTCGTATCACCTACGTAGTAGAACGAGTCAGTAAGAATGTAAACTATATGTCATTAAATTCTCTCCACGCCTCATCGACCTCTACATGATCAGTAGCTGCATCTTGAAATCCTGTATATATGCCACTTGGTTCTGGATAGACTGTCCTTATGTTGTTTACTGCACATGATGGGATACGTACACGAGCCAGCCAACCATGTATCCACCAGGTAAACTGTCCATAAGAAGCATACCTGTAAGATCTTAAAAAAAAAAAGAAAAGAACTATAGACGACTCATTTATGCTTTTTGTCTTATCTGGTAAAACACAAAAGTCCCAGCACGATACCGGTCATGGAGGCTAACGAGGGCTGCCCAAAGAAGGATTAAGACATACGGCTTCAAAGTTTTGGTGCACTGTGATGCATGGAGGATCTGTAAAATAACAATATTGTAATTTCACTGTATAATAAAAATTAGAATTATATGAATGTTTTTATCATGTTTTTATCATGTTGTTATGCGATACCGTGGACATTAATTAACTTAACTACCGTATATCTTCCTTTAGTAACCCGGGCGCTTATTAAAAAATTTATCCGGCCAGTCCAACGTTTAAATGAGACCGGCGGTTGTTGGAGACCGGCTCTTATTCCCTTCTCAAGACGGAATTGTCGCGGAAGTGAGAGGGAAAGAGGACCCAGGCGCGGTTTTTAGACTGAGGTGAAAAGACGTTTACTTACAGTGCTCCAAAACGTATTCCAACAGTTCACAAATAATGCAGTTCCCAATTGTGCTCCTCCTTTGCTCCCGAGTGTCTCCTTGTCTGTGATAGCCCAGTGCACGAGTGGTGCTCCCCAAAACTTCTTTCCCCCAACTCTCCTCGAGAGGAAGTAAAAGACCAGAAAATCACAGTTGGCAGGTTTGCTAGCCGACAGTTCCAGTTCAGTGTAATAATCCCACTTCGATGGTCGCTGCATCCAGCCTAAATGCCGCTGGTCGTAGATGACGGCTGATTGGTAACAGCTGGCCGAGTGATGAGACGCAGGAGGACCAACGACAGCGCAGAGGGACTTCCGGGTCGAAGGTCGCCTGGCTACTATTGGAGACAGGCGTCTATTTGTCGTGACATGTTTTCAAACCAGCGTTTATTAGAAACCGGCGTTTAAAAGAGACAGGCTACTAATGGAAGATAAACGGTAAGCGTCCTTCTCACTTATGATTGTAATATTATTAAACAATTAACATAAGACACCAATCAATACTCCACAGCTAACTCTCTTCAACAGGGAAATCCATCATGGCACATGAAATTTTGTGAAATTTGAATTATTTCTAACACTAAAATCTTGTATATGAATTTTTGGTCATGGCAGAAACCGTGACAAAGAATGGTTTGATTGTAGGGCCTTTGTGATGTAATTCTTATCATTTTCATTTCATTCTTAAGACTTTTTTTCTGTACTGCCTATAATGGCTGAATAATTCACAGTCAAATGTGCATGCATTACAGAGCAGCACAACGCATTAACAGGAAAACAGCGAGCTGCTGGCAGAGAAAACGAGCCAATGTGCTCCTTTTCATACCCAGAAACACTTTCATCATGAAGCAAAATGGAAGAATTTGTCTTGCTGGCATTCACGTAAATACATACTGACAGCCCACAGGCTTCCACTGTACATTGTGGCAAAAGAAGGACAAAAGGCCCACTCACAGAGAGCATGAAAGGAAACTGCAGGACAAGTAAATAAGCGGTCTTTTTCACGGTTAATAGTGCTGCGTCTGCCTGTGTTTCCCACGAATGCAACACCATGTGATTTATCAGACTTGAAATGGAAATTGAAAGAAAAAAAAGGCGTTCGGCTAAAAATAACACAGGAGCAGAACTAGTGCACGCAACAAACAGATTCTTAGATTAGATTTTGGTTGAAAAGACTACACACAACAAACTGCAGTGCATGACATATGCCTTTATAAACAGCACATGTAGGACACATGACTTATATACATGCAGTGCAAAACTACATCACTCTTTCTCATTTTGTAATACCTGGCATTGGAGGTGAAAAAAGATGCCCTATAAGAGGTAAGATAGAGTTTGGCAAGAAGTCACAGAGAGTTTTACAGATCATCTCTACGTCCAAGTACGGCGCCGACTGGAAGCAGATTTACATGTTTGCTGCTAAGAATGTCATCTTGGCTGAATCGAGTGGAATTAAACAACCACAATAATTTTTATGACTTGGAAGATAAATTCACCAAATGTTAACACTATTGCTGCATAATAATACGTCATGGTACCCTAAGAACCCTAAATCCAATCTACAACTTGGACAAAATGAAAGTCAGGTTGTTAAAAGAGTATTATGTGGCCACTGACATGACACGAAGTTCCCAGCACACAGTTTTTGTGCTGATGGTAATGCCAACGTTTACCAGCCTCAGCACTCGCCAACGCTGCTCGTGGTCTGCCACTTCATGACGGAGCCGCTGTGGTGCGTTTATTTGCAATAGCGCCACTTCCAGCTGATTGTGGAATACAAGCAGACGCGTTACAAAGGCGGCTTTCTGTTACAGCACTGTGCTTGAATTCAGTGGACGCACATGTTTGTTAAAGCAGACCGCATGGTTAGATGCTGTGATTTTATAAACCTGTGGCTTCGGCACTGAAAACACCTGAATTCAAAGATTAAAAAGTGTGGCTCAATGTTTTTGTGCATATAGTGTAGGTATTGGCACAAATTGTTGTAACACGCCGATGCTTGGTACGGTCCCATGAGCGAGTCATAATAATTGTCAGTGTGTGACCAGTTGTTCTCACCCATAGATGGATTACAATTAACTACTTTGGATAGTGTGACAGAATGATGGACCCGACCACACAGCTCACACATTTCGACCCTTTTTATTCGGTTGTTCGTGCCTTCAATACACGGACAAGTGTCTTCCACATTCTCAAATATTATATTCCTTTAAAAAAAAAGTAACCATTTATATAGACTTTCGTTTTTCTCAGAATAGACAGGATTGTAATTTCCACAGCGCAAAACCACTTTGAGTAAAGGTAACTGTTACTGGTCAAGCTAAATCAAACAATTGCTTTAAAAAAACCAAAGGATTACACTTAGTGCCTGAGGCACCTGTGTTCCTGCCACAGCACTCGTCACTCATTCTGATCAGCTGTCAGCCTGAACTGTTGTCTCGCCTGAGGCTGAGGTAACAGCACTTTGTGAAGCACTTACAGGTGCTGACAAAGCAAAACAGTCAATACAGCCACTCTACCATAAAACAACAACAACACACTGACCATTATTTTTTAATAGTTCTGCTTTCTTTTGTTTTCTTTTTCCTCTTTTTTTCTTACTATTTCACTCAGTGGATGTTACTGACATGAATAAGCACTGACCAGCTGTCTCACCTTGACAACCACAATCAGCCATGTGCAAAGAAAACTGCCCCGATCCAGATGTTTCAGGCTCGTGGGAAAAGCACCATTTAAAGCTCAGTTTAAGTGGAAACATAAAGAACTCTTCTCACATGCAGAAACATCCAGGTTTTAGATGAATAAAGTCTACTGAAACCACATGTAGACCAGTAAATGTGTATAAGTGGGGAAACTGAAATAAGGTTTATTTTTAGGGGAAATGGGGACACAGTGACAAGAAAGCACACAATGAATTTGAAATTCCCTGTTAGATTTTTGACTGTAATTTCTCCCACTCTGGTGACGCTGACATGCTGTGGCGTGCCGCGCTGTGGGAGCAGCCGGAGACTGAGCCCACGGTGAATTTTAGTCTGAAGCATGAGCCAACTCTGCCAACGCCTGCAGCAGCGAATCTCCCTTCCCTACAAACGGCCTATCCCACCCCCCTTATCACCAGGCGGTGAACCCAGTACGCCCCTACGTGCTCTGTGGCACAGCAGGCAAAGGCTGCATCCTCACTGTGGCCTCTAATGAGCTGTACTGTACTGAAATATACCACAGTGAACTAGCCGGCCTAAAGTTGGAGTATGCCAGTCAAACCACCACCTGCGAGGTGCAGCTTTGTTACCAAGGAGATTTTCTTTTAAAAGGTCAAACTATAAGCACTTATATGAATGTCTAAAACAAGAAGCCATATCTTTAATAGTCCATTCCTTTTTCAACATTACTTTTACTTTCATGTTGAAATGTCAGAAATTAAACGCTAAACTGTTTTCTACTCAAACCAACGCCCTTAACGTCAGCTGGAACTTATATTTTACTTACAAGCAAGATCATGTTTTAGAGACTGTTCAAATTAGTGTTGTGTTTTATACACACATTGCTTTTGATTTTTAATGAACTATGACTCTGAGAAACTTTTGATTTTTCCCCGTAGAGCTTCCATTAGTAGCCTGTCTCTTATTGACGTTTGTTTCTAATAAACGCCAATAAGCTGGTCTCCAATAGTAGCCGGGCGACCTTCGACCCGGAAGTCCCTCCGCGCTTTCATTGGTCCTCCCGCATCTCATCACTCGGCCAGCTGTTACCAATCAGCCATCATCTACGACCAGCGGCATTTAAGCTGGATGCGCAGTGACCGTTGAAGTGGGATTATTACACTGAACTGGAACGGTCCTGCTAAAACCTGCTAACTGGGATTTTCTGGTCTTTTACTTCCTCTCCCGGAGAATCGGGTGGAGAGAAGTTTCGGGGAGCACCACTCGTGCACTGGGCACTGCATTATTTGTGAACTGTTGGAATACGTTTTGGAGCACTGTAAGTAAACACACTATCTTTTCACCTCAGTCTAAAAACCGCGCCTGGGTCCTCTTTCCCTCTCACTTCCGTGACAATTCCATCTGAGAAGGGAATAAGAGCCGGTTCCTGGAAAAGGGCCCTGGTTGAGTAACGATGCACCACAACAGAGGGAACAACTCAATGACTTGAAGCAGCCAAAGCCAAGCATGGCACCGACCTCCAAAGCTTTTCTGCTTTTTTACCATACAGTTATTCGTTAGACCCCGTTTACAGTCATTTGGTGCCGCTGCTTTTTCAGATTCTACAAAGCTTTTAGATTATTAATATGTAATAATCTTTAACACAACATTTGTAGTGCTTCTTTATAGCACAGTCACTGTATAAGGTGCTAGCCTAATCATGGACACAAACTTACTTCAACTTGCATGAGCTAAGTACACTCATGCTGCAAAAAACCTGATGCCTCACTTTGTCAAGTAAGTGTTTGTCACACTGTCAGAGGCAGCAGCCGCAGCTCAATCACAAAGATGTCAACACGCTACTGTGGCAAATAGATCCACTAAGGCTTCAATTGTATGTTCAGGCCGTGCCTTTCATGTGTCGCTGACTACACAATAAATTAATTAATTAAAAGAAACACACATGAGAACAGTGGGGGCAGGAGTACGTCAGTGCATGTGTGCGCACATGTTTACATGTACCTGTATATCAATGAGCAGAAGGGGGAAGGGTGCAGGATCCTTGTAAAAAGGGAAAACACACCAGAATTGACTCCCAAGGCGGGGAGCTGACACTGTACATCAGTCAGGGCGCGGAGGATAACACCGGTACCCACTCCTCCAGTGACTCCTGACAGCATCACAACCTTGTCAAACACAACCTGACAGCTTTGCAGGGAAACTGCAGGGAGACTTGACATGTTCCTTTCGTCACATTCAGCTTGAGATGAAAAACAAAAGAAAGAAAAAAGGTTTGTAGCAAGTACTAATCTTCTGAGACTTCTCAGCGTGAGAGAAAGGACAGAAGAAGACAGTTGGTACGCAGAGTCAAAGGGAGCAGAAGGATGAGGTGGATAAACATTGAGACCAGTTAGCTAATTGGAACTTAACACAAAGTGCAGCCCAGACTAACAGAAATCACATTCATTTGGAGATAATAAGACAGACAAATTCTGCCTGACGACGACACAGACCAGTAAGTCAACAGATCACCAACGATATTAGGGATTTCCTGAGGGTAACATAAATGTGAGCATCCATTTTCACAGCCATCCACTGAGGCGTTTCGTGTAAAAGCACACATGTCAACGTCATGATGGCCCCGGGGGGAAAAAAACAGCTGCAGTCTAAAGCAAAAGTGGTGGACCAGTCGGCAAACTGGTATTACTGTGCCAGCATGGATAAAAAGAATGATGGGCATAATTAAACAAATAATGTAAAGCAGGTAGCAATCAGTAACCAGAGAACTCAGTGAAAGGAGAAGACGATGGCTGAGCAAAACAGAAGAAGAGAGAGAGCGAACAAAACAGGTGATGCAAGACCGAGGAGGAAAAGCTGAGAAAGTCAGTACTGTAAATGAAGGGGAAGAAAAGAAAAGTTCAAAAAGAAGGTGAAGAAGATTTAGAGAAACTTCAAGTAATGAAAGGAAGAGAACAAAGTGTAAGAGTGTAAATATACAGAAGGAGATGAGAGAGGAAGAAAGAAAAAAGCTGTTGAAGGAGAAGGATGAAGAAATTTAATTGCTTGTCCAATCACAAGCCAAGTGGCATTAGACTACACACTGGAGCATCCAGCCATGTATTCATTTCTTTTGCTGTCAGACATTTTGTCACGTGTCATGCCCTGCACAATTCTTCATAGTGTGTTGCTATCTAATAAAGGAGAAACATAACATGAATAATAAGCTGATCATCATCTGTACTGCGGGGCGTCCGGTTTTCAAATCGATCAATACTTTGAGCCCTACATCGTCCTCGACACAAAACTAATCTTCAACAAAAGGAGAGAAACATTTGTGCAGCGTGAAAACACCCACCTTTAGTGGTTTCGTCTTCGATGGGCTGCTTGAAGAGGGTAATGTCCTTAAAAGTGCACAGGAACAGCACCACCTTGTCGTTCTCATTCCTGATGGGAGCCACTTGCATGTAGAACCAAACAGGACTTCCTGCGACAACACATCAACAAATCTTAGAGCACCTATGTCCAAAGAAAGTCACTATAAAATGAAATCAAGAATAGACCCGAGACAGTGTCACCATTGACGATTTGACATCCATGATGCTCGAAATAACCTTGCCAAATGTAACGTGCTATTACATCTGAACAATCCACTGGGCGATCCTTAATAGGTTTGAAATCTTTTGGTATTTCCACACTTAGAAGTAATATACTTTTAGGTTTAACTCCTAAAAGACTGTTTCCGTCTACTGTACAGTGCTATGTTAGGGTGTCCTTTGGCCATTTCTTTAAATGTTTTATTACTGCACTAGCTTTTATGACATCTCTGCCGTCTTTGCAGAAAACAACTTAAATTGATTTCACATCTAAACTGCTGCTCTGGGCTAGAACAATTATCAGAGGGCAGATACAAATATAATCTAGCCATTAATTATGCTCCATTATCAGGACCAAGCGACCAAGACTCTCAGAAGACAATCTTTATGCCACTGAGTCAAATGTGGTTGGTTTCATAATAGTCTGCATCAGATATTAGAATAAATGTAAAAAAAATATATACGTTTACATCTACAAGCTAATAATACATTTGAGAGATATTTATTTTAATAAAGAAACCTGAATTACACACCAGTGTGTGATAACAGTTTACCAAGTGCTTGCTCAGAGGATGTTGTGTGATTGTAGGGTCTTTACCTTACAATCCAAAGCACCTTGAGGTGACTCTTGCCTGTTGTCCTACTCATCAACAAAGCTGATCTAGTATATACCTCTCAGGTATGACATTATCAGCACTGACAGGTAAAGTGAATGGCTCATGGCTCCTGCTGGTCGGTGGGATATAGAGATAGAGAGTCCATTTACTTCTCAAAGTTGGTGTGTTAGAAGGGAAAAGAGGAAAGCG
This sequence comes from Pelvicachromis taeniatus, assembly GCA_015108175.1. NCBI lineage: Eukaryota > Metazoa > Chordata > Actinopteri > Cichliformes > Cichlidae > Pelvicachromis > Pelvicachromis taeniatus. Next base: position 29,478 of record VURO01048532.1, read on the forward strand.
TAAGGATTTCAGTGAGTTTCACAAAGATCAGTGATGGCGACTGGGTCCATGACTGAAGCTTTTCTGGGGTTTTCCTGCGGTGGATAGTATCTATTAAAAGTGGCCCACAAAAGGAACAGTGGTAAACCAGCAATAGGGTCATGGGCAGCCAAGGGTCACTGATGCATGTGGGGAGCAAAATCTGTCCCATGTGCTGCAACAGATGAGCTATTGTAGCTCGAATTGCTGATAAAGTTCAAGGTGGTTCCAATAGAAACGTGTCAGAATCCACAGTACATCACAATTTGTTCTTTAGGTGGCTGCACGGCCACAGAGCAGTCGGGGTGACCATGCTGACTACTATCCAAAACACAAAATGTTTGAGAGGTTTTCCAATCTGGTTTTAAACCCTTACATAGCACTGAATCAGCCCTTTTAAAAGTTTTTCATTACATACTTTTAGCCACTGACACCAGGGACTGTGTTGTTCTTGTGCTTTTAGATTTCACAGCTGTGCTTGATACAGTGGATCAAGACATTTTACTCTCTTTTTTAGAGCACTGGGTGGGCATCAGGGGCACAGCACTGGAGTGGTTCAGGTCCTCCTTGGCTGGGCGAACTTTTTGTGGCAGTCTCTGTGACCATGTGTCATCCTCCGCTCCTCTGTGGTGTCCCACAGGGCTCAGTTGTAGGCCCCCTCATCTTTTCTTTGTATCTGCTCCCTCTTGGTTTTATACTGAGAAAACATGGCATTGCATTTCTCTATTATGCTGATGACTGTCAGATCTATGTCCCTGTACAGAAAAAAGGCACATATTTAATACAGCCATTAAGGCTTGGATGTCTCTTAACTTCTAAAAACTCAGTGACAAAAAGACTGAGGTGATGGTTTTTGGTAGCCCCACTGAGACCCCCAATGTGTATTTAGATTCCCAGTATAATAAAGTTAAAGGTGGTTCCAATAGAAACCACAGTCCCCCAGGTCACAAACCTGGGGGGACTCTGAACTGAAGCTTGACAATCAGATTAAGGCAGTTGTAAAATCAAGCTTCTTTCAGCTCAGGCAGCTGGCTAAAATAAAGCCAATTCGTTCACGGCAGCACTTTGAGACAGTTATCCACGCCTTTGTTAGCACCCGGCTGGATTACTGTAATGCACTTTATATACAGGTCAGTCCTTCATCCATTACTCATCTACAGAGGGTGCAAAATGCTGCAGCTCGTCTTTTAACTGGCACTCGAAAGTTTGAGCACATTTCACCTATTTTGGCTTCATTTCACTGGCTGCCCATTCCTTTTAGGATTCATTTTAAAATGCTTGTATTTGCTTTTAAAGCCTTCCATAGCCTAGCCCCAACTTATCTCTCTGAGCTGCTACAGCCTTATACACAAACCAGCTCTCTCAGGTCAGCTGATCAGCTGTTGCTGAATGTACCCAGGACTGAGCGTAAAGAGGAGACCGTGCTTTTGCTGTAGCAGCTCCCAAACTGTGGAGCGATCTGCCTTTAGAGATTAGACAGGCTTCTTCTCTGCCTGTTTTTAAATCACTCCTGAAAAGCCACCTCTTCACCCTGGCCTTTGATACCAAGTGAGATGTTGGTTTTAGTTTTTAGTTTTATTTTAGTTGTTTTAGTTGATTCTATGCTGTTTTAATTTTTATGTATTGTGTGTTTTATTTTTCTGCTGTTCTGTTTTATTCTATTGTTCTTAACTTATTTACTGTACAGCACTTTGGTCCTGTGCTGGCTGTTTTAAAGAGCATCAGAATTGGACACGGAGGAATGGAAGAAGGTGATGATGAATCTTTTATATCGTGTGGAAAATCGGACGCATCTACCTCCCCTTCAATGGGGAACACCTGGCACCAGGATGCACCGTGGAAAGAAGTCGAGCTGGATGAGGCAAGGCAGGTGGTCATAATGTTACCCAGTTGGTAAACTGTACTACTGTTCAAATACACCCTAACCACCGCACAGTCGACCACACTATTTACATTTTTAAATTCATTTAATCAAATTGTATCTGCTCTCCATTTATTGCCTTTTATCTAAAATGAGCAGTGGTTTAAATCTCACATCTTTAAAGACATAAAATATAAAATATAATTCAACACGGTGCACTAAAGTCTTTCAAGCACATGTCAAATCAAACAAAAACACACTTATTTATTCAAAAATAATCGAGTGATAGAATCTTGAAATCAAAATACAAAAACATAAGTGAACTTGAGGCTGGAGAGGAAGTTCATTAAAAGCATATTATTAACTGAACTCAGCTGAATACTCACCGATAGAAATGATGACAACAATGTGGACGGAAGGCTATCAGTAATGGATGTGTTAAAGAAAATACATAAAAGACACGATGAGACACATCAAGAAATAATTTAAGTGAACACTCACTGTTCTTTCTGTACAGCAGGATTTCAAAGCAGTTAGATTCATAATTGTCAAAAGTCTGCCTGACTTTGTCGATGGTCTTCTTGTCCGTCAGCTCTCCGTACATAAAACTGTGAAAGGAAATGAGCAATATGAGAAACCGAAAACAATCAATCATGACCTGACCCCTTCAGTCTTTCATACCCCTGTATGATATTTCATATGTGTTATTAATGGTACTGTCGATGTGTTATCTCAAGATAAAAACGCCATTAATTTTGATATTTGGTTCAATAGAACAAAGTGATGCAACAGCAGCATGAATTGGGCTCACAGCCATGTGAGTGCAGATTGAGCCAGGGCTGTAATCATTCCTTACAGGGAACATTTTACACTGTGCTGATATATTTCTCCTACCATGTTCATCCACACAGATTTGTACTTTTCAGTGTGGACACAGATTTTATTGTCACAGTGCAGTTGACCTTCCACCATTTGAAGATGAAACACCAGCTTAGACTTTCAGTTGATCTTTCCTTAATACACACACAAACAATGACCAGATCCTGATCACTTCATCCTTGAGTTCATTAAATGCTTTTATGTGCTTTCTTCCAGCTTCACCAAACTATTAAAATGAGGATTTTATTACATTTCGACATCATTTGGTTAAAAATGCAAAGTACGGCCATCATTTTCTTATCCAAATCAGGGATGCAGAAGCCAACCGCAGCTATCATACAACAAGAGGCAGGGTACACCCCGGACAGGTCTATCATAGTCAAAGTCACAGTCAGCTTTATTGTCAAAGACCATATGTACGGTCATACACGGGAATTTTAAATTGCAATGCTCCCATGGCCCTCAGTGTACACTAAAACAATATAAAGATAAAAATAAAATAGGAGTCTTATGTACAACATAATACAATACAATCTTATATAAACAGCAGAGTCCAACACAATCGTAGTGATTGTGGGCCAGTTTGCTAGGGCTACCAAAGCACAGAGAGAGAACATGCAAGCCCCACATGGAAAGACCCCAGACTGGATTCAAACCTAGGACCTGTAAGGCACCAGTGCTACCCACCACAGCACCATGCTGTGAACATAGAAATTGGAAATTTTCAGAAAACTGTAATTTGACATCTAA
>VURO01048535.1:0-11954 GCA_015108175.1 Pelvicachromis taeniatus
ACTGAAAACACCTGCTTCCTAGCTCCCACAATAATGCCCATCATAACTTTATCTTACTGGATAAAACAGATACTAACACAGATTCTTCTTTTTTAAAAAAGGTGATAAATCTCTATATGTAAGTCTCACCTCCAGAGTTTACTAGCTTCAAATAAGTTCAGCTCCATATTGAAAATATACATTTTGTCTAAAGACACTTTCACAATACAGTAGTGTATTGTATTAATGTAATGAACTAGACAATCAGCCAGCCATCCTTGGCCCCATTGCACATTTTGTACCCTGGTGCCTTCTGCTTATTTTGTTCTGAGACCAGAGTGACGCACTGGGTTAGTGATGCATTAGTCAGGACTGACGCTGCTTTCTGGTCACATTTGAATCATTGACAGAGTGAGCAGGTCATCAGGTCAAAGTTGGGATTTACAGGGCGCACAAATTCAGAGCCTTTTGAAATATGAATCACCGTTGTTAAACGTTCAGTTGAATTTTGATTGTTCACCATTCACTGTGGTAATGTTGGTGTGTGTGAGCACTGTAGGCAAGAGATGAGCAAAACATTACCAGGTCAAATTTAATACCTTCAATGTATTCTGATATGTGTATATTAGAATGCACTAATTATGTATGCTATACATGTAGGATTTGTTTTCCCAGTTAATGTGCATTTATTGTAGTTTTCTGTCTTTAGTGCATGGTGGTTTTATGAGAATAAAAAGTGTATTTTCAGTTTAAAATAAAACATGTATTTGCATTTAAATGTAAAAGCTTGAAAAGGTTTGAAAATTAACTATAGCTAATAACAACGTGCAGCATGGTGTCATTCTCTTTATTGTAATTGTTAACCTACTAAAAAAAGCTGTTAACACATTTTTACTGGTTGAAAATTGGAGCATTCATCAAAATTAAAAGGTAAGGCCCGGTGTGTGTGTGTGTGTGCCCTTCGAGTGATAAGACAAGGATAATTGTAAGCTGAACATATGAGATATCCTTGAACTTTTAGGAGGGGATATGCTGGATTTAAAACTCAAGACAACAGAGAGCATCTTTGCAAAACTAAATGTGGCATAATAATCACTTTTCTCCAAAACCAGTTACTGGAAGGCATCATTGCAATTGAAAAAAACAATTTGAAATCATTACTGAGCTCTGTGTAAAAACAAGCCCCATTTCTGTACAAATTTGTTTAATGTGTGTTGCATATAATGGAACAAAAAGGTCATTGCTTTTTTCATGAACAAAAAAGTAACAGGGGTCACAAAAAGCACCAAGAGTGCTATGACAACTCTGTTTCACCAATGTTTTCACTGTTCTTATTATTGGAGTTTGTTTGAAAGGCTGAGCGCAGTCAGTTGAATTTCTTGTGTTCTTTTCTTGCCCTCTTTATTCTCTTTTATGTCTTCTTTTGCTGCAGAGACCTTCCTCAATATGGACACAAGCAGTGGCAGTCCTACTTTGGACGGACCTTTGACGTCTACACTAAGCTATGGAAATTCCAGCAACAACACAGGTTATTTTTTTCTTGTACCATATAAATGGGTGAATGAAGAATGCTCTTTTCTTTCTAATGGTTGGTTTTATCATTGTCTCAATGTTAAGTTTGACATTTTTTTATACTTACTGACAGGCAGGTTCTGGACAGTCGGTATGGACTGAAGAGATGGCAGATTGGTGAAGTTGCATCCAAAATTGGACAGCTTTATTACCACTACTAGTAAGTGACAGCCCCCCCCAGTCATATATCAGTGTTTTGCAACATTATTAATATGACTAATGGTAGAGTAGTCATCGGGTAGGGTGCATGTATAAAATGCTTTTTGAATGAAGTGGACTACTTATTGGGGTCCCAACACAGGCCCCCTAAAGTGCGATTTCTGTTCAGTATCAGCACACCTCGCCTAACTCAGATGGTGGAAGACGGCTATATATTTTACCGTTTTCATAAAGACTTGTCACAGATTTTATTTCAGCACCATGGACATTCTTTGAGAAAATGACAGTACACTAAAATATCAAACACTAATATAGCATAGCATTTATTTATAACACACTTTACTTCCAACAGAGTTGGCCAAAGTGCTACAGGTTTAAAACAACAAAAAACAGTTTTAAATTACATATAAAATGCCTTAAAAATTAAAAAATAATATAATTAATAGTAAATCAACAATAACAAGACCTGCTGTGCTAAAAGCCAAGGTAAATAAATATGTTTTAAGACGTGATTTAAAAACAGATAAGGAAGGTACCTGTCTAACATGTAAAGGCAACTCGTTCCACAATTTTGGTGCTGCCATGGCAAACGCCTGATCCCCTCTGAGCTTACGAAAAGTCCTGGGCACACTCAGGAGGAGCTGGTCTGCTGACCTAAGGGACCGGGAAGGTACGTATGGATGAAGAAGCTCAGAGAGGTACAGAGGGGCAGCATTGGAGAAACATTTAAAAACAAATAAGAGCAACTTAAAGTGGATCCTAAAATGCACAGGCAGCCAGTGAAGTGAATATAGGACTGGGGTGATATGCTCATATTTATGAGTACCGGTTAGAAGACGTGCAGCAGCATTCTGAACTAGCTGCAGTCGAAAAGCAGAAGATCGACTCACCCCATAATAAAGAGAATTACAGTAGTCCAGCCAAACGGTTACAAAGGCATGGATTACTGTTTCAAATTGCTGATGGACAAGAAAGTGCTTAATTTTGGCCAGCTGCCACAGATGAAAGAAACTCGACCTTACAACCGACCCAATCTGGCTTTCAAGCTTAAGTTCACGATCCATCTTAAAACCCAGATTTACAATCTCTGGTTTACAAAAAGATTTCAGGCTTTGTAAATCAACACACGGAGCACCAGTGTGTGGAAAATAGATTTGCCCCTCTCCAGACAGCTGACAGAACAAGAGCTGGGTAAACAATTACAACAGCAGGTTATAAACTAACAATATACCAACTAATGTTAGATTTATTTGCCTCAAAAATCACATTTTCCCTCTGAGTTTGATTACATTTTCACAAACGTGTGAGTTATATTTGCTTCAAAGGTACTTTTGCTAACAGCAGCTAACAGCAGCTAACAGCAGCTAACAGCAGCAGTGCTTACTGACAGAAAAGTTCGGGATAGCCTTAACAGCTCACCTCAGTATCGCTGTCATCAGTCAGAAGTGAGCCTCTTTGACTCTGTACTGGACTCATTTCACAAAATTTTACAGCCTCTTCCAGAATGATGTGAACAGATGTGAACGCTTCTCAAACGGCATTGGCAGCTGAGGTAAATAGTGGATCGACAGTCTTCCGCAGATAGGGATTTCAGGGTATATGGATCTGGTCCAAACCGTTGGACAAAACACACTAGCCAGCCATGATGGCAAAACTTGTTTTTATATATACAATAGCCACCGTAGTTTTTTTTTTTTTTTAAATTATTGGGAGGGGTAAGAAAGTAGAACTCCACTGACTGAAATCTGCATGACTGAGATCTACAGTACATCTATCTACTATTGACAAATGCCACACGATTTATATTATGAGCAAACATGGTGCTCATGTGACAGGTGACACCTGCGCTTTAAACCAAGAATGCGCAACATTTTTCATGAGGACTATATTGATATAGATATAGATAAAGCAAGCAAAAGGGCAACTCCTTTAATGCCATAAACACACTGGATTATTTCATTTATTGATTCAATTTTATTTACATATTATCAAATCAAAACAAAAGTCACATCAAGGCGCTTCGTATTGTACGATAAAGATCCTACAATAAAAAAGAGAAAACGCCAACAATTAGAAAACTCCACGAGTTGTCTGATTGTTGGGGTCACTTGGCAGGAGTGGCAAGGAAAAACTTCCTTTTAACAGGAAGAAACCTCCAACACCTCCATCGGTCATCTGTATCTGGCTCCTTCTGATGTTAAAAAGATTGCTTAAATAAAACAATCCACTTAGTGTAAATGTCATATAAGTGTTTACAAGCTACAGTTTGTTTCAGAGGGTCATGACAAGTGTAGTGCCTTTTTCTTGAATCAACAGTAGTACAGACTCATTACTGCAAGATGTATTAACATAATGTTTAGCGGGGGTGTTTAGTTAAGTACGATTGTGATGGTTATTGCCCCCCAGTCTGCCCATGGGTGCTTTGAAAGTTACCACTGAGGCTGGCTTTTTAAAAAAAATCATATATCCTGTGATAGTGAAATATTAAGGCTTTCAGTAGTTCATGAAACTTCTTTCATACTTATATTTATTGTTGCGCACAAACTGACCACTAGCTTCAGCTTAATGATTATTACATCTGAATCAGTGCCCAACTTTTCTGTATTAATCTTTCCATTTATATAATTTCTTCTTCAAATGTGCTGCGAGCTGGAAAAAAAAACTGCAAGTACATATTTTGGATTTGATTAACTTAGACACTACTGAAAAACGTCTTTGCTATAAAGCCTACCTGTAGGCAGTCTGCAGCATTAAGCAGTCATAATCCTTGGTTCGTATCTCAATGTGGGGAAAGAGGAAATATTCAACACACAGTGTAGTAAATGACTCATTCAAAAACCGTATGTTGTTTTAATGCCATTATTAGCCTTTAACAGCCCTCCCGTCCTCCTGTCCTAGAAGCACCAGATGCTTCAGCTCCAAACATTGTATTATAGGGACAGACCCAGAGTACACAGGTTGGGTGTTGGCCAGCTTTACTGGCCATGCTCTGCTTAAGGTCTTATTCAGGTGAACATAAATTTTTCATAAACTCACTACTGAGTCTGCACACTGACAGGACTAAACCAAATGACATTATTCTATATTTCACATTATCTGCATTGTGCTGAATTGTTTAATTCATAATGTTAGCCTCATTAAGGACTATTTTAATGCCACTCATTAAACATGGGAATGAAATGTATGCTTCACTTGGAGAGGTTTCACAAGAAGACCTTACAGATGCAGCAGTAAGATTAGGAACTACATGTTCGATTAACTTACAATCTCTGTGATGAGAAATTTAAAAATGTCCATTTTTAAAATAAGTAATTTATTTGAAATGAACATGGACTGTGTTTGATGTAGTGTATGAGAAGCTCCAAAGCTGGGCTGTCAAAATGAGGCACACTGATATGCAGATCTGAGCGACTCACTTTGAGCAGTTGCTGACAACTAGAAATCAGAGGTTTTCTTCTGCATGTTTAAAGTCAGTCCTACCAGGCTTCTCATTAGTTCAGCTGATTTATGTTAACTTGTGAATGGGTTCAGGTAACAAATTACTTTTTATAATCGATATGTAAATAAGTAAAATATTTTTAAGGTTTTTAAATTAATGATTTCTTTTATTATTACAAAGTTGTGGGGAAACCAAAACCCAAAGACGTCAAATCTATTGTGATATACAAGCAGCAACTCCTCACTCTGGAAGAGAGGGTGGGGTGCCGTGACGTTAGCTAGCAAACTGATTGGTTTCGATACACAGATAACCAAGTCAGTGCTAAGTAACAGACTAATAAAGTTGTGGAATTTCATTCACCAGTGCTGAAGCACAAACTTCTCTGGGCTATTGTTATTTTCAGTATTATTATTGTTTGACAGATAATTCCACTAAAACAACACAAATAGTAACACAAACACGATCGATACGCCCACTTCACTGACTTCAATCAGCAAGGATGAGGCCTAGCAGACAATTGTCAGCCCCAGCTGCTCAGATATTAAAAATAGTCTACTAGAAAGCTAAACTCTTCACTTTACAGCAGATGGTTCTGAGATTGCATTCCTGCAAAAGCTTTTTTTTCCTCTTTCGTTCTCCACACCAACTGTTTTATGTGCCTGCAACCAAAAAACCTGCTCAAACGTGGCTGATCAGTAGAATACAAATTAAAAGCGAACTACGGTTTGCACAGAAACAAAACACCTAAAAATGTACTCGACTGAAACTCCTCACGTAAGCATATGCAGTAACTGATGAATCCTCTCTTGTCTATAAACAGCCATTAAAGTGTGAGACTAATTACAGTGTTTGAAATGTTGACTCTATTAACTTTCTGACAGATGTCATCCTCTATGACGGGTCGATCAAAAATACGCATAAGGCCATTGTTATTATTATTATCATAATTTGCCCTGTCTTTTAGTCTTCTGTCGATGCTAACAGTTATGTTGTCATGGAGATGGTGATGAAAATGTATTATTGTGCCCCTAGAAGGTTATCATTTTTATGCATCTGGTAGTGCAAAGAAAGACGCTTGGCAGTGAGTGCTAAAAGCATTAATAACAGAACAGTGATACAGCATCTCTGTGCACAGACTGCAGTCCGTAGACATGGGACATTTCTACTCTGTTAAGGGCAAAACAAGGTGGCTACTTTTGTAACAGAGGGCATTTAAGCAGAGGGGTATGGATTTGAAAAAATAAATTAGAATAATTTAATTTCCTCTCCGAGTAAAGGAATCCACAAGTGGGTAAGATGAGAGAGGCGTGTGCATTGGTTTCCGTCCCGCTGGATGAGATCTGACACAAGTTCCCTCTGAAGTTCGACTCACTGCAGCTCAGTAGAAAGTGATAAAAGTGCTGAGTATATGCATGCACGAAGGAGTGGGGGGGGTGCCGGTCATTTCATTGCTGACTCATTTCACTTGATGCAGATTACTGCCCCAATGAACCTAATGTCTAATAATGTAGTACCTACTCAGTAACTTCATGATATCTATAATCAGTTGAAGTATGCCTTTTTTGTTTTTGTTATAAGGCATCAACACTCCATTTACACATATTACCGAGCTAACACATGGTTAGTAGCCTGATGCACTGGAGCCTTGTAATTAAAGGGACTGAAGAGTCAATAAGATTCAGTCTTGAACTTAACTGGATCAATCTCAGGCGGCTGCGCTCTGCAGCAAGTTTTCTTCAAGGACCTCTCTGCCCATATGGAAAAAAAAATGGACAAGCAGTACACGTTCATGTTCAATATCTTTTTTTTTTTTAACAGTGTTTACCAGACAAATGAGGCAGATTAGCATACAACAGGGTGTAAAAACTGTTCAAAAGAACTTAAGAAAACTTATCACCAAAACCAAAATCAAGACCCATCAATATTGAGCAGCTAGCTTCCACGTCTGCCTTTACCACACAGAACTGACCACTAGTCATATGACATTAACTTGTCTGCCATTTTGGACATGTGATACAATGGCATTTTAGGGTCAAGGGAATAAGTCCCCAGTCACACAAACCTACAGACCTGTTCATGACAATCTGACAACCACTGGTCGCTATGGAGAAACTTGATGGTCGGGAGAAACCTCTTTGTGATTGCTTTGGTTCCTAGCAAACTGCGAAAGTTAAATATACTTTGCGTGGAAGATGCCAATTTGTCTACAAATCCTCGCCATTTACTCTCCCATCTGCAGAGTAACTGTAAAAAGTGTCACTAACTGGAGGCACATAAAACGTTGTGCCTCAGTGCTGCAGCCAACATGTTTCAAAGGGCGCAACTTTCCTTAGAAGGCAAATGAACTCAGATTCCTGGTTGTGAAGCTTTGAACAGTTTCCCTACATTCAGAGAGTTAAGGTAAATGTTCATCATTACACTTTGTGTTGCACTTTTTCAAGTTTTACTACTGCTTAGCTAGTAGTGAGTGCAAGTGATCTGCAAACAAATCTTTCACACAGACTATATGTTATCTCAGCAATCCAGCCGAAGCAGTCATAAAAAGCTTTTTGGTGCTCTTAGTGGTCCACTTGCTAACCAGGGGAGTACCCATTTTCCTCTTAACACTGCGGTGGTATTACATCCAATATAGTGAACAAGTTTCAAGCAATGTGTGCATGAAGTCATGTCAGAAGCCTTTAACGGACTAAAAGTCATCAGAGGCTGTAATCGTCGTACTGCTGTGAATATAATGTGCTTTCAGTGGTTTTTAAGATGAGTATTTCTGAAATGAGAAAAGGATGTGATGCTTTGAGTCTCTGGACATTTTGAATATATGAAATGGTTTCAGGTCACTGACCTACCCAAAACCCAAACAGAGTTTAGAAAGCAAGTTGAGGAAAGACAAGACATGACAGCAACATCTGACAAAAGGTCACCTCAACAAAAGGAAAGGCTCTGAAAAGTTTGCTTAGTTTCACTAATGCCTGTGCTTCTCTGCATCACGTTGTCCTTGAACAATCTTTGTCTTCCTTCCTGGCAGGAATTCGATCCTGGGACGTCGACCTCAAGTGCTGCGACCTTGATCAGCAGCTGCAGCTGTTTATAACTCGCCACTCTGCCCACTTCTCCTCCGAGGTCAGAGGTCAGTGTGATGTGGCTCTTTATGAGCCTGGAGATGACTTGATAGAAACCAGCAACCTATTCTAAATAACATTCAAAACAATGAAGCTTTTTTAATCATCTCATACATTTTTATATTATCATGAAGCTGTAGCTCCAGTCTTTAAATTCAACATTTAGCAAGAATTGGATTGGATGCAAGTAGACATAAAATGCAGCGTTTTATCGACCCGTGTGATATTTTGTAGATGTGCTCGTTTTAATCAAGTGAACATTTTTTGGTGGGTTTCTGTGTGGTTCTGGGTGGATTTTAGCCAAGCAGCGGTTGATAAAGTGGGACCTTTTTTTGTTTATTTGTTCACTGACATAAATTAGTGCTCATGACCTCAGAGTATTCTGTGTAGTTTTCAGTTTATGGTTTTTTTTATTCATTTGGTCAATAGATCAAAGCTGCCAAACACCCCTAAATCATTAAGGGGGGGGTCTATTATACTAATAACTCTATATTTTTATTCTTGGACTTTGCTAGAGTAGCCTTGCATGATTCACATTTTAAAATAATTGTTATTTACACTGGGCCAGCCTGTCATTTTTGAAATGAGCTGTTTTAGCTCTGTGCCCCCAGCAGACACGCAGACATGGAAAGCCTCATCCCAATCATCATAATCACTATGGGAAGACCTCATTATTCGTCTGTAAGTGGACACTCATTAAATATGAGTGTCCACTTACAGACAGTATACACTGACAGTATACAGTGAGTGCAGTGAAAAAGTAATTGCTACCCCTTATTAAATCACTTTTTAAAAAAAAGTGCACTGAATTTCACACCCAGCCCTTTTTATTGCCAGACCTGTTAAATCAAGAAATCACATAAACAGAACCTGTCTGACAAAGTGAAGTAGGCTAAAAGATCTTAGAAAGCAACACATCATGTCACAAACAGATGAGAAACAAATTATTGGCACTTATCAGTCCCGAAAGGCTTACAAAGCCATCTCTAAAGCTTTGGGACTCCTGTGAACCACATTGAGAGTCATTATCCAAAAATAGAGTGGCCTACCAACATTTCTTAAAGAGTGCATCGACGACTCATCAAGAAGCTCACTGGGATGGCTCAGGTGGTGGTAGAGCAAATCATCTACTAATAAGAAGGTTGGTAGTTTGATCCCTGGCTGCTCCTGCCCACATGCCAAGATACTAACCCCAGGTTGCTTTCTGTTCCTCATCTAGAGCAACTTGTGCTGGGTTGAATGAGGCAAGTTGCATAAGGTGCTTTGAGTGCTCAGGCAGAGTAGAAAAGCACAATGTAAGACCCACAACCACATGGAAATTACAGCAGTTCTCACATGTCTTAATTAAAGTCAAAGTGATTGATTCAACAAAAGAAAGAGACTGGGCAAAAATAGCATCCATGGGAGAGTTCCAAGGTAAAAACCACTGCTGAACAGAAAGACTCACCTCACCTTTTGTCAAAAAACATCTTGATGATCCCCAAGAGTTCTGTGGTCTGACGAGACAAAAGTTGAACAGTTTGGATGGTTTGAGTCACATTACATCTGGTGTAAAACTAGCACAGAATTTCATGAAAAGAACATCAGACCAACAGGTAGTGTGATGGTCTGGGGCTGCTTTGCTGCTTCAGGACCTGGACTACTTGCCGTACTTGATGGAATCATAAATTATGCTCTCTACCAGAAAATCCTCAAGGACAATGTCGAATCAGTTAATGCCCTGAAGCTCAAGCACACTTGGGTTCCGCAGCAGGACGATGATCTTAAACACACCAGCAGGTCCACCTCCGAATGGCTAAAAAAACCCCCCCCAGAAGGTTTTCGAGTTGCCATATTTAAAGTCTAGACTTAAATCAGATTGAGATTGCAAAGTTTTTTCCCTTAATGAATGAAGTCATCATTTAAAAACTGCACTTTATATTTTCTCGGGTTACAGCACTGTGTGTAGCACTGTGTTTGCCTGGCTAACCTATTTACTTCAGTATTTTTTATTACATTGATAAAAAGAAAAAAAGATATATTGGCTAAAATGTACATAATTTCAGAGTTTTTACCTTACTGCTAAGCATAACTAGTTGATTAATAGGATTTTAAAATGATAATAAAACACTATAAACTACTTTATCTTCTGTTCCATCATCACAGAAATCCATTTTTATTGTAATTATTTGAGCTATTGATTGTGTAGGCATTTAATTCATCTGCACTGCATCGAAGCTGCGTGGTGACTATAATCACCACGGTGACTCTACAGAGAGCCCTGGACCTGTGGTGTTAGATGTATGTGTGCATGTGTTAGAGTGACAGAGAGAGTGCTGGCTTGCCCGTCTATATAATGCAGCACTTTAGGCTCAGAGCCCAGGCTGAGCATGCAGTGGATGCTGAACTGGGAATTATTTCAATCATCTTCCAGGTAAGAGCTTGAAGGGATCAAACACATACAAATATGCAGAAGAAAGACCAGCAAAACTGCCCAGATGGCAAATGCTAAGCAGGAGCTGCAGTCAGCAGAAAATGACACAGCGTTTTTCAAGACAACTGCTAAACAAAGAGAACACCCTTCAAAGGAAACGCTGGAATTCCTGTGAAACAATAAACACTATTAGTGTCTTTCATGCCATTTGTTATACAGTCTGTCTTAAAGGGTTGCTCTTCTAAGGAATGACTCCTCCATTCATTTGAATTGGTGTGTTCACCTTATTTTTGTGCTTAAAGCTGTTCTTTGTTAATGCCACTGCTGCACATTTAACACATTTCAGTGTTTTGGCTTTGAACCCCAAATGACAAGTACATATGAAGCTTGAGTTCCTGTTTTTTTGAGATACATTTTTTAAATATTTACCTCAGGGGACAGTTGCTTTGACACTGAATGAATCCTGAGCGCAGTCATATTGTATTGAAAGAAGCAGTATTGATTTATGACTCTAATTGTCATTGATTTGAGAGACATTGTCCCCGTGGATGCATTGCTGAATCCTTTTGTGTGGCCACCGGTTGTTTGTAAGTTGTTTTCTCTTTGGAGATTGTCAGAATTTGTCCACAAACCTTGCACCTGAACTATCTTATCACTCCATATCCTCAATATCCTCTTATTGTCATAGTCAATAACTCATAGTGATGTCTCAGTGATGTTAAAACAGCTGTTGCTATGCTACGTGGACAAAAATGTTGGGTAACACTGAAGAACTCTGTTAATTTGAGTGTGGCGCTGTAATAGGATGCTGCCATTGCAACAAATCAGTGGAAGTGGAAGAGTTTAGAAACCACTGCTACTAACTAATCAACAGACGTTCTGCTCAAATAAGTCAAAAAAACATAACCACCAGTATTTTTTGTCATTAAATGTAATCTTGGTTGGTTGTAATATGGCTTTTCATTGACTTTTACAAGGGATTTCCCAATTTTAAAAAAACATATAATTTAAATGAAAGACACTTTGGACAGTTTTTTGGGAACAGTTTGGGGATGGCTCTTTCTTGTTTAAACATGACACCACTACACAAAGATTAAAGATAAAGATTTGAATGAGCGAGTTTGGTGTCGGAGAACGTGACTGGCCTGCACAGGAGTCCCGACCTAAACCTGATAAAACACCTTTGGGATGAATTAGAGTGGAGACTATGAGCCAGGCCTTCTCTTCCAACATCAGTGTCTGACCTCACAAATGTGCTTTTAGAAGAATGATCTTC
>VURO01048535.1:11974-25026 GCA_015108175.1 Pelvicachromis taeniatus
AGAAGAATGATCTTCCCAGAAGAGTTAAAGCTGTTCTAGCTGCGAAGTGTCATATTAAACCCTAATTTTATTAAGAATGGGATGTCACTCAAGTTCATATATGTGTCAAGGTAGTCGAACAAATGCTTTTGGCAATATGGTGTTTTCTCGTAGACTTTCCTACCAGACGAGTTGCCGCCTGGTTTCCATTAAAAAGGATCTATGTAATATGGCATGTCTTTAGCGGACAAAGCATCATTGCTGTTAAATATACATATTCACTTTAACCTCCTAAGAGCCAAACTCGTTCATGGCATGCATTTTTAATTTGTCTTTGCAACAAAGAATTGCCAGATTTTTTGTTTTTACCTGATTTTTGTTTCTGAGAAAAATGAGATCCACATATGAGGACATCCATTTTAAATTTCAATTGAACAGTGGCAGTATAATGTCGTAGTAAGAGGATATCAGGCCCTTGTAGAGCAAAATGCTGTATTTTGGTTTAAACAACCCAAAATGTGAGGTCCATATATGTGGACACCAGGTCCTAGGAGGTTAAATATTGTACCGTTTTTCAGATTGTGTTTTCTCCCATCTCCTAAATCTCGGAACTCTGCAGAGACTGTTTATAGGAATGGCATTGTTAAGGGAGCTGAGGAAAAACTCCTTAGTTCTTTTTCTTTTCACAGATCATAAGACACATCTAGCAAAGCCATCTCCTGTGTAAACCTTGTGCTCAGAGTGAGCGCTGCTCACTAACACGGTGCATGAAAGAATGTAAACACACTGAGTGTATGGCTGTTTTTTTTTCATGTTTGGATAAGGGATGAGGTGAAGGAGAGGTATGGAACTCCCCTGTTGTTGATGAATTCATGTGTTTTGTGATATTGACAGATAAAACTCAATGCTTAAGAGCGTGTAAAGGCAGTTTATTTTTAATATTGTGAGAGTAGCTCTAGTATTTTGGAGCTACGTGTTCAGGTGACAGCCATTTATTCATTCTTATATGCTGTATATTGTTGCTGAAAAGCAACTGCATGCTTTCAAAAAACGGATTAGGGAGATCACTGAAAGCCCCTCATCCCTTTTCAAGACTGTGAGGCCACTGAGACCAGATGGCCAAGGATGGAAACTGGGAGTATTGACTACTCCTGATTATTCCACCATCCTTTCCTCAGTGCAGGACAACAAGCTAAATCAATAGCACTTTGATACAGAGCAATCCAATGGCTGCACTGCAGAAATAGATATGGAGATCACATTTCGTTGGGTTGATGGAAAAAATTTCCCTTGTTGGAAATCGGCACTAGTGCTACCCTGTGGGCTGATTTTGGAAATGAGGTGATACGGCGAGGGATGGTTCCAATCGGTTCTCTGATGAGACGTGGGAAGGTCAACAGAGTGCTTTGTCAAGATGTTATCTTGCAGTCCTTTTAAGTTGAGGTATTAGACTGCTGTTTGCAGGTGTGACAGGGACAAACGAATTATAGTTCATTTTGATTTTGTAGTTTTTGTTTTGATTTGCATTTATTTTTATACATTTTTGTTTGCAGTTCAGTTTCAGTTCATCACTTTAACAGTAGTTTAAGCAGAGATGTCCAGACCTCGCTCGCCCTGGTCATTTCCTCCAGCTTTGCCTCCTGCCTTTTTTTTTAGGTCTGCCACTTCTCCTTTTGTCCTCCACTGGTCCAGTTTGTTTCTTCTTCTTTCTTTTTTTTCTAAAGAGGCACTGCACACCATGCTGAGATATGGAAAGTTTTTGATAATAGCCAACCGTGCTGTCAATCCAAACTTAAAAAAGTTGGAAAGCTATGATTACAATGCTTGATACAGACTTTTCTTTACGTTTTTGTCCTTGACAAGTTAAACCACAATAAATAGCACCAGCATACACGTAGTGTGCGTATGGTTGTCTGCCTCTTATAACCCCAGTGATTTTCCTGTGGTTTGAAAACTCGTGTGATCTTGTCGAGGCAACGAACCACTCTTACTAAATTGTATCATGTCATTTCAACAAGAACAAATTAAGTTGTTCAATTTTGTGCAGAATGTACATGATTTAATTACATTCACCATAGAAACATAAAATTATTTTGTTCAAATTACAAGTAAAACTCTTGTAAATGTAACAACCCAATTTTATTTTTTTTTAGTTATGTGTAGAAGCAATGCTGGCTCATCCCTTGAGAAAGGTGCCTATTTATACTTGAATGATTCATAAGTCAGTGTTAAGTTATTGCCCAAAGAAAAAAAACTTTGAAACACTTTTAGAAACCTTGGAGAAATATTGATCAAGACCACTCAAGATAGGTTGAGATAACTCAAAATATAAAGGACTGAGGGGTGATTCAAGACTTTTGCAAAGTACTCATCCCTTTTTTACTCTCTACGTGTTTATACACAACTGTGTATTTAGAGGTCTGTATAATCATTAGTTATTATTAACCTCTGGCTCTCTTCCACAGTGTGTCTTTTGTCCTGTTTAGCCCCTCCCTGAGCCTGGTTCTGCTGGAGGTTTCTTCCTGTTAAAAGGCAGTTTTTCTTTCTTACTCTCGCAGGTTTTCTGTGTTACTGCATTATCGTTACCTTACAATATTAAGGGCCTTGGGGTGACTGTTGTGATTTGGCATTATATAAATAAAATTGCATTGAACTGAATTGAAATAGCGTATAGCTGATATTGATATGATATTTTTTAAGGAAATGTTTAAAGCAAAGGAAGTATTAAGAGAACATTTAAGAAGTCGACGGCCCAATGTCAGTCTTTTTCCGAAACTTACAGCTCTACTACCATTTTTCCTTTCCAGATATGCCCTTGTGCTGCCAGCCCCATTTGAAACGCACAATGTTTTTTGGTGGATTTCTTCTTTGTATCCAAACCCTCTGGTGGTAAAACACCGTGAGGGGACACTGATCTTATAGTGTCAGCAGCTGGTCTCTTCTCAGTAATGAAAGCACTGTTTTCTCCAAGGGGTTGTTGTCAGTTGGGGCAACAGTATATAGAGGAGTCATTTATATTTTCAGACGTAGATTAGCTGTCCTCAAAACCAGTTCTGCGCTTCATGGTAACTGCTGAGAAAACAGAAACTGCGCCGTGTGCGAGGTTCAGGCTGTAATTTAAAACATTGCAGGATGATTCCGATCCTGCCAACTATCAAGGTCACGCTACCACAATCAAAGTTGGTTGCACTGTTAACAATAAGATATGAAGCCTCTTTGTTGCATTAGTAACCATATCCAAGTGTGAACTAACAAAAGCATTAGAAGCTTTGCTTGTTACTGTGTCATTAAATGGGACGAGTACAGCACTTCTAATCATTGTTATTATTCACAATCACACAGCATGCTGTTCAAACCTAGCTGGAATTATGTCTTCATACTTCACAGTACTCCGTTTTCTGTAATAAACATCATTGAAGCTCTGTGGATTCTTGTGAAATGAGGAGCGTGGCTTCCTTTTATCTTGTTTTGCTAAAACACAAGGTCACATCACAATTCGGATGCACCGGGATTCACCCACGAGATTTGCCCATTCTCACTGATAACATGATACAGTGACTGTATCCAGAGTATAGCTGCTGTTTGCCTACAGATATGTTTCAGGTCTATTTTTATTCTCCCAAAAGTAGAGGCCAACTCTACTGCTAATTAAGTGAAACACTCGTTTTGTATTTGAAGTTCAGAAACATCTTTGGACGGCCGTACTGGCAAGTTTTGTGTTACTGTAATCCAGCTGAGGTTAAATATAGAAGATTGAAAATTGATCTGAGATATAAAATGTTACATCAGGTTTTCCATGGTGATCACTTTTTGTTTAATTGGTGCATTCAGTAGGAGCGTGATGACACTGCTGTTCAATACAGCAGCCTTACAGTTAAGGGAACGCAATCACCTATCCACTCAAAAAGATGCTCGAGTCTGCTTTACAACATCTGCCTGTCACGACGAAAAAGCAGAACAACCTGTCAGATTGAGGGCAATGCATTTGATATAAGTTGAGGTTTATAAGACATAAGCTGTACTCAAGATAGCCACGCTGCAGCTTTCTAATATTACACAGTGGCCCCCCGGTGTTAAAACAGAGTACTGCAGGGATGACTTGATATTTCTGCACAGGGACGCTGCCTACTTCTCTGCTCCTACTCTTTAAACAATGACAAATCAAAAAGCCCTTAAGTGATGTACCGGTGCTGGTCATAAAATTAGAATATCATCATAAAGTTGATTTATTTCACTAATTCCATTCAAAAACTGAAACGTGTATAATGTATACATTCATTCCACACAGACTGATATATTTCAAGTGTTTATTTCTTTTAATTTTGATGATTATAACTGACAACTAATGAAAACCCCAAATTCAGTATCTCAGAATATTAGAATATTGTGAAAAGGTTCAATATTGAAGACTCCCGGTGCCACACTCTAATCAGCTAGTTAACTCCAAACACCTGCAAAGGCCTTTAAATGGTCTCTCAGTCTAGGTCTGTAGGCTACACAATCATGGGGAAGACTGCTGACTTGACAGCTGTATAGTTGTTCGCGCCATTTGTAGTGTTTGTTTGAGTTTCGAGTATCAGAGCTCTTTCTTGGATTTATTATTTGAACTGCTCTATGTGTCTGATCTTTTTAATGTTTGGGCCTGACTATGAAATTAGTGTTTTCTTCATTGTGCAACAAGAATCAGACGTAAAGCTGCTAAGCTAAGTGAAGTGAAGCAAAGGCGAGATATGAAGAAAAAAAGCTCTGCAAGTGACTCTAGTAATGATTAGTATGTCTATTCATTATTTAATTATCTTATTTGATATGCTCGCAGTGAAACTGCGGGAAGAACCGTGTGTCTAGATCACGAACTCAGAACATTCTGAAAGCAGGTTTTTATTATTTAGCTGGTATCATATACGTCTCCCAGGGTCTGAATAGAGACACCTTTGTGTCGATAGCAGATCAAAACTCTTAGGAGACACTTTTAGAAGGTAGCTTAAAATGAGAGCAGCTGTAACGTATTGCTGCTGTTAGTCCATCAATGCAGGAACATATCTGCAACACACTGAACAAGGCAGTGAGAATTTGTGCGTTGGGTTAGTGGGAAACAGGTTTGAACGTCCCAAAGGTCCAGAGATGCTTTGAAGTAAGATGTGAAGCATCACGTTCCTTGTTTCTTCCTGACTTTCTCTCCTTTGCTCAATCTTGCTGAGGGTGGTGTGGGCGGAGAAAAGGGAGAAAAGTGAAAGAATCGGTGGGAATAAACTCGGTGCAGTCGTTACGCCTGGATCCTCCCTCCCACACACGTTCATACACGCAGAGGCGGGGTGAGCTCAGTAAGATGGCTTACCCAGGCAGGGGGGCTCATGAAAGACTACATAGCTGATCCAATCCCTAATAAGAGGCTTCCAAAATTATCTGCAGGATAGACGTCACTTTACAATTACTGCAGTTAATTCATGAAGGCAGTCATATTACTGGAATTAGACTTTACTGCATCTAAATGTGACCTCTTAACATGAAAAATGAATATATACATACATGAATTCAACATGATTACGATGAATAAAGGAAAAAAATAAGTCAAACATAATCATTCAAGAATTCAATTCCTCTGACATGTTTCCCTCAGCCCGACCTGCGTGTGACCTGTGTATGTATGGACACACACACACACACACGGCGAAGCGTCATCTCTGTGGCGTCTGAGGTGGAGGTGGTTGAGGTGAGAGTTAGCCGTGGGTGATTAAAGATTCATATTTGATGGTGGCGCCAATTAGCTCCATCGCCCAGGGAAATGTGCCTTTCATGACTGTTGCTGTAGCAACGTCACCATCATTGCCCGAGTGGAATAACGCTCTAATGACCCTGAAGGTGTCAAAGATGAAATGTTAAAGAGGATGACCTTCATCGATTCACTGTGGCTAAAGTCAAACTGGTGGAGGATGGGCGGAGCATGTGCTGTGTGTGGCCTTGCTCCATAAGAGGAGGTACTTTAGCTGGAACTGGTAGTGGTTTGGGAAATTATAATACAATCTGCAGCTCAAAGAGCTCCAAAATTTAAGAAAATGTGTAATCACCATTTTTTTTTTTAATCGAGAACAACGTGATGTTAATGAGTGCAATATTTATAAAGCCTCTCTATGCATGAGAAGCTTATTTTTGAGTTTAATATCTACTCGTGCAAATCTGGAAAACACTGGAGTGTCTGCTACTTTAAATCAAGATGTGAACAATGAGCTCCAGTCACAAAAGATAAGCGGCATAGAAGCGGCATTCAAAAGCTATATAGGTATAGACATTACAATGCTTGTCTAATGTTTTATAGTTACCAATCAACACAAAGCACAACTGAGGCAGCCGGTGGTGTCAGGAGGTCACAAACCAAGTGGATGGAATTCTGATTTAACCTGATAAAGATGCCAAATTAAAATTGAAGGGTTAAGAATTAATCTAGTACCCCGCCTCTCGCCCTAAGACAGCTGGGATAGGCTCCAGCGCCCCCCGTGACCCTGAAAAGGATAAGCGGATGCGAATGGATGGATGGTATTGCCTTAAAATCTTTTTAAAAATTAACTATTAAATTCATATTTCACGTAAGTGAAACTTTGGGTTTAGATGGCAGTTCAGGAAATCACCAAAATCAATAGAAGTAATCCCCGGGCAATCATGAATTCATATGTAAAATAAAATGCATGGTATTTTTTTTTTTGCTTATGATCATCTGGAACATGTTCTTCTACATATTCTTGCATATTATTTAAAAATCTTCATTGTGAAGATGAGGAGAAAAAACGGTTGCTTACAGTAACTGGATGAGCTTCATCATCATCATCATCATCTGATGAACTGGATGCCTTTGTAGAGGGGAAAAATTTTTGAGAGCACCGTGTTAGAAATTATTCAGAATCATTCGCGTCATCAGTCTGACTCATCTGAGCCAGTAGTTAGATTCAACCAATTGACAGCATTCTTACTGACAAACCCTTTACCTTTGGCCACACTCACACACTAAATCATCATTCTTATTCTTTTTCTTCTTCATCTCGTCAGCCCTGGTGACTCCCAGTGAAATTTTTAACATCTTCAGCTCTGCCGCCTCCACCTTTTTGGTAGTGCCACCTCCACCAAACCACACATCATAGCAGGCCTCGTCCATCTTGTAAATCGTCGCTTTCACTCTTGCTGCCATCCTTCTGTCAAAAATCACCTGTGACACGCACTCCACCCTGCCTGCACTCTCTTCGTCACCTCACTGTCTGTTGCTTTGGATGGTTGACCCCAGTTATTTACTTTCAACATGTCTCACTTTAAAGCGACATGGTTGAGATGGTTTGGACATGCAGAGGGATAGTGGATATATTGTGCAAAACTGGAAAAACTGAGACCTATTGTTGCAAATACAACAGTAGCATTTGATACTTTTGAGAGTTCTATTTATTAAAGTGATTAGAGCATGTTGTAGGTGTTAAATGTAATGCGCTGAAGTGGGTTGAATGATATCTAATAGACTTCAGTTTGTGTAAACGGAGAGCCCTCTTTACGCACTGCAGGCCGGATTTTGTGTCTGGCTCTTTCTGGTCTGCAGTAGGCTAAACAATATAAAAAAAAAAAAATCATCCTTGTCACGGGGCAGTTAAGTATGCCAGTTTTCTCTAATGATGCCATACTTAATCAAAGATATGAAACTTTGCCTTCCTGAACCTCTGATTATTTCATTCAAAACAATCTTCTTACTTTAGTTAATGCTAACCCTTTTCTGTCGCTCAGTCTGCTCTGAAGTCTTAGCTTGAGCTGTGGGCTTTTAATCATCATTTTAGAATCTAATGTGAAAGTTCATCATGCGGTCAGCCTTTCATTAGTCTTATTAGTCTTACTGCTTTAAATTTAAGGAAGCATTAACTCACGTTCCATTGTGACGTAGTCCCGCATTCAAATTCAAATCTAACCTGCTCTAAAATAAATGCTTATCTGAAAGCAAAAACGACCCTCTTATGAGCTCTTGCTTTTTTTTTTTTTTTAAAACCACATTTTGTCCTTTTAGATTTAAAATGACAGTTTTATGCCTAAAATATAAGCAGCTGATGGATTTAACTGCTTCATTAAGACTTTTTTTCCTTTCTTCAGTTTCCACATTATATCGTTCCCTCGCTAACCTCTAACACCATCGCTCTTAGTCTTTTTGGTTCGAAATGAGTCCGGTGTTAGTTGCTTGTAGGGTTGGAGCTTTAGGATCATTCATGCTGGAGACGGTATGAATGTGGAAGTGAGAGGCAGAGCCACAAAGATTTCAGAGCTCTAATCACACCAGAGCTGTGGCCCATACTTCACAGCTTTCATCTTCCTCTGACAACTGCTTGTGCATACTGAAAACCTGTACTGACCAAAAGTCAGCATCATGACCTCTTAGCTCAATAACATCTCAACATCAAATAAGTCTTTCTTTTTCTCTCTCTCTTTTTTTTTTTTTAAAAAGGGAAAATTGCTTGTCTGCCCACATTTTTTTTATTTCTTTTCACAGACAGGAGCCGTAGGGGAAATATGTGAGGGGGAGACACAAGAAAAATGGGATCTAGCAGGATTTGAGTTGAAGCCCAGTGTTTTCACTCCCTGCTGCAGTGGTAACTAAAAAGGTTGGGACGCTACTACCTCCTGTCAGTGACGAAGTGCAATATGCAACCAGACATCTTAAGTAACCAGTTTATTAGTTCACACCTACACTTGAAATAACTTAAAGTAAAAGGCAGTTAATTGGTGGTAATTCTGGTAAAAAAAATAAAATAAAAGCAAAGTTAGCAAATCAACTCTGATGTTTTAATTTCATTTTTTTCTTTCACATCTTAAGCTAACAACTGCACCCGCTCTGTTTTACCATTTTTTTTTGTTTCCACTGAACAATGTTGTAATCCAACTACCTTACACACTGAATAATATATGATTACGTTCCCTGTTATTATATTGTTCCCTGCTTCCGAGTGCTTCTGATTTTTTTTCTCTATGCTCTTATAATTATGTTGCTTTGCCCGGTCTGTCCATGTTTTGTCTTTTGTCTTGCTCCCAGTGTGTCCTGTGGTAATCAGTCTTATCTCCATGGTTGTGGGAGTGTCCCAAAGACCCCCTATTGATCCTCTACCTAATCACACGACACAAGGTGTGAAAATGGGTGTGGGTCACAATCAGCCAAGGTTTTCCATTGGCTGATTGTGACCCACAGGGCAAGTTCTTTTTGTCCTTTCTACGTACTTGAGGGCATAAAAGGAGAACAACCTCAGTACTGAAATTTAATATACTACAAGAAATATACTAATTACAATTCAGTCCAAGCTTCAGCCGTTTAGTGTTTTCTCGCTGACTTATTAGTCCTAAGGTTTGTTGAAGTCAGAGCTTTCATTCTTCCAGTGATATATGTGATGTTCATCATGTACAAATTTCTGAAGGATGGCGGTGAGAGGATGTCTAACCCTTATAACAACTTTGCTGTTTCTCGCTTTTACAACACCATTGCTCTTTCCTCACCCGTCACCTCCAGTGTGGGAAATATTTTTTCCTGTGTCAGTCTTCTGTACTGGATGGTGGATGTGAGATATTTTCTGCACAGCTCAACTCTGCTAGGTTCCCTTGAAGAAATCGATGATTGAGTGCAGTGGGAGAAGTTATGGTTAGGAAGCACAGAGGGTTTTCCCTCCAGGACCAGGAAAGGTTGTCACATCTGCATTTTGGCTGCCTTTTGGTACTTTAATGTAAAAAATAAAAATAAAAAAGGGGAAGACAGAACAGGATCTTTACTGAACACCAAAATTGATTTATTATTTGACAGTGATTTGCAGCCTTACGCTCTGAATTAGGGCCAGGCATGTAGGCGTGGAGACATTTATTATATGAGAATAGAGAAGAAGTGCAATGTTTTTCTTCATACAATTAACATCTCACCCTCCAGTGTCTTCAGTACCACCCCCAGATTTCCCACTAACAAGTGGCTTGTTCAAGCCACACATGGGCATCATATGGAAAAGTCGACAGAAATCAACAATTATTTTAAGGAACATCAATTATAATTTGTGCCAACCTTTTATTTAAGCTTCTCAGAAGTGCAAATATTAAGCTTTCCCTCTTAATGGTAAACTGCACAGTCTGGTCTTAACAGCAAACCTAAAGCTGCAACAACAAAGCAGCAGCGTGTTACTTCATGTGCACGGACACAGATTGTTCCACTTTTTTTACAAGAGTTGGAAGTACACGCAGTTTTAGCAGTACACGCAGTTTTAGCAGTACAATGTTGTCGAGAGTCAGAAGGGACATGTCATCCTGGCAATAAACGAATCAGAGCTTTGGAAAAAAGTGGCAACCATTTTATTTTCAGGCTTTTTGTCTTTAATTGACAGTTCAGCAGTGTAGAGCAGACAAGAAAGAACTGGGGAAATGTGCTAAACTGGTGCCTGACAACCATTGTAGTTTTTGCCTAAGCAGTTTTATTTTCTAAAACATAAAAAAAATAAAAACCATTTCCATCTGGGACTCAAACAACAGCCTTCCAGATGTGTGGGAACCTTGCCGCCTTTTATCTTCACTGTGAACATGAATCATTAGATATGAATCATTAGCTATGAGGTGTGTTCATGAACTGTGGTGTGGCTGTGTGATTAAACAAGGGTCTGGAAAACTGGATGGCTGGATGATTAAGGTAAAACATGTTGGCTCAATAAGTAATAAAAGCAGACTTGTGTTGCATCTACAGTTTAAACTGTGTGCTCAGTACAGTCAAAAATAAAACAGGAGCAACTGAATAATGAAAACGGTGGAAGCAGGCAAAATATCTTGTGAAATGTCTCGAGGAATGAAGACTCATAACCAAAGGTGCTCACCCCCTGTGAATTTCATCACCAAATCACAGGTGGTGCTCTATTTTATTTTTATATAATAGATGCTGTTCTGTCATTGGGCAGCCTACTGCACTGATAAAACCTGACACAAAAAGGTATGTTATTTAGAATCATCTTCATCATCGTATCCTGGCTGCCACGCTGGCTTTAATTACTCTCAGTTCTGCTGTGTAACATTGTCCTGACAGTGATACAGCAGTTCTGTCCTCTCACCTTGTCGCAGCTTTAATAGGCGGACATCATGCCGACTCACTTCCAGGACACTTTAACCTTCCTAAAACGACCTGCTGACCACATAGATGCTTCTTTCTCATGTAGCAGTGCCAATGTGTGTACTGTATGCTTGTGTTCATGCATGCACACAACACACACACGCGCAGGACAATCTGCTCTACAAATACTCCCAGAGTCAGCCATATCTCTGTAAATGCATCTGAGGAGCTGTCGGTTTCCATTTCTCTGGCCTTGAGATGAACCACTGTGGAAAGGCTGTTTGCGCCGAGTCGACCCTTTTCTTTCTGCCTCTCTGCACATCGTCTTGTGCTTTCAAGTAAGACACTCCCCAGCGACCAGAGGCGGTGAGGAGAGTGAGAAGTTCATAAGTGCCACAGGCTTCTGTCGCTTAGTGGAACATGAAAATTTCATGTTTGTTTCTTGTATTTGTGTTTTTTGGTAGGTTTGCCTGACTACTTTCTCCAGATTCAGCCCCATACGAGTGCTGTCGAGGAACATTTGAAATCATTTCACGTCTATGAACACGAGTTCAAAGAGGGAGGAGGGGGTTATTTTAGGTATACGCAACTTACTGGTGAATCAAAAATCTCTCTTCATTTTCTGCGTAGACAAACAGCATGAATGACTAAAGTCACACTTTCTCTAATACTTTTTTTGTGCTAGCTGTGTTGCCTTTGCCATGGTCACCGCATAATGTGCCAATTGCATTGCTATAAGGGTCATCACAATTGTCTCCTGAACGGACAAAATTCTGCATCAGACATTATATAGGAGAAGAACTTGTTTAAACGGGAAGCAATGACATAATTTTTCATTTCTCCAGAAAGTCTAATCTTTTTGAACCGTTGCAGCATTTCCCTCTCTGTAACCTGGGAACCTCTGAGCTCCTGTAATGATATATCATTGAAATGACAGTGAAATCCAACATGATGGGACTGGCTGCGCCACACGTGCCAGGTCAGGAAACTGAGACGTCGACAAGAAGCTAAAATTACATCAACACAAGATATACAGCAGCAGCCATAGACACACTTTTGGTGTCTACCACTGACTGCAAGGTGGATAGCAGCAGGCATAAACCAGGCTTAACTTAAAAAAAAGTCAAATTTTCTTTACCTCTTCAGTGAACGTCCTTGTTTCTGCTGTAGCGTGGCCTCCTGTGTTGCTAGTTTGCTAGGAAGCCAGTGTCAAGGTACGCCTGTGTGGCAGGCAGGATGTAGGACCCAAAGGCAAGACACTGAATGGAGGAATAAACTTAAAAAGGCTGCTTTATTGCAGTTGCATAATTTTTACAAAAAAGTAAACTTGCAAAAACCAAACAAAACTAGAAATTGGGAACTCTGGGAAACATAGAAACTAGGGCCAGCGAGCTCAGGGAGCATGGAAGGAGACACACACAGCATGATGAGAGGACAAGGCAACACTGACAGAAAGAAACACAGGGCTAAAATACACTCAGGGAAACGAGGGAATGAGACACATGAGGGAAGCACAGCTGGGAGCAATCAAACATGATGAGACCAAGGAAGCAAAACCAGACACATGCACACGGGACAGGGACTATCAAAATAAACACAGAGCAGGCACAGAAGCATAGACTTGACACTGAACAGAGGGCACCACAGAAACAAAACCAAAGAACTACTAGAGCTAGAAATACAGAACCATAAACCAAAAGACCAGTAGTGATGAATCATGATGAAATCAAAGCACAATAAATAATACAAAAATCAAAACCCTGGGTCACCAACCCAGGACCGTGACAGCCAGACTGTGTGGCACAAACAGCCATGCCAACTGTAATCCCGTTTCAAATGGGGGGTGACATTATACGTTGCCCCTTTAAAGCACTGGATGAAAATGAAACTCATCTTTGGATAAACACAGAATACGATGGAAATATGTGGTCAGACTATGGCAAAAATCCTGGGCCGTCACTTATTAGGTAATATCCCAGCTGATAACCTTTTACAC
>VURO01048540.1:5995-21350 GCA_015108175.1 Pelvicachromis taeniatus
TTTCTTTTTTATATTATTTTAAATTTAAAAAAAAAAAACTTGAGTTCACTTTCTTAGCGTTCACATCAAAACCAGTCCGAGCGCTGCAGAATATTTTCAGTTTCTCATTGACTTTTTTCATTCTTGTGTGTTAAATATCTTTCTATAATCTATATGAGCTCATAAGTCTGTGAAGTCTCCACCTTAAGAGATCTAAACAAAAATAATGGAAACATATGTCTCAGGATTATAAAGAAAATATTCTAAGACTGGTGCAATGACATAACTTTATAACAGCCTGTCTGTGCCCTTCAACAGCGGTACTTTCCTCCCTTTTTGTTTTTTGTTTCTTCATGTTATTTTCCATGTTTTCGTTTCTAATCCCTCCTCTCTTGCTTTTACATTACAGCTTTTCTCCACTCTCCGTCTCCGTGTATGTTACCATGTATTCCAGCTGTGCCAGTGTTTAATTGGCATGAAGCAAGCGTTGTCTACTCGGGTTTCATAACTATCATTCACTGTGACAGCAGTGTGCATGTATCTTTGTGTGTTTTCACATGTTGCCTATTTAACTTCGCTCTGTTAATGTGTGTGTGGATCTTTGCTGCTATTCCTGAACAGCCCCACACGCAGTTGCTTTAGGACACCACTGTGACTCACTGTTTTCTGAGGTGCTGGTACTCTATATAATGTAGTCATTATGTTAGGTACACCAGTTGAAACTCAATACAAAAAGTCTGTAGTAGTCTAAATCCTACCCATACAAAGAATGTTAGTGGGCATTATGTACACTTATCTACACTTTCACTACATAATTTTTCACCGGGGAAATTAGAAGTTTGATTGTGCAGCCAAAGAGGAAAGGTTATCATATTTTAATGCAATGTAAATTTATTTGTAGCACCTTTCAATAACAAGCAACTCAAAATTTGAGAATAAATTAGTGGGAAAAGTCACAAAAGACAATATTAAATTACTATATTTGGACTAAGCATCAAACTGTGAGCTACAACTTCTTTTAAAAGTGAGATTAAGGCGATTATTGTCTGTAGATTTATCACTACAAGTGACCACTGGTATCTGCAGTATAATTGATTATATTATTATTTTAACAGATAGTTAACTTTGATTGTTGCTTTTATAGGCTAATTTTAGTGAGGAAAAAATGGCATGGACACGTCAGGTTAGCAAATGTAACTGAAAGCTTCAGAGTTAGTTACAAGTTACAAGTTTATTTGAGTACAGCTGAGTTCTTTATAACCTTTATCTCATCTGATGACCATGAATGTGCATTTTAGTTACCTGTTTGTTTTATTATGGAAGAATCCCTGAGCCAAGTCAAGCTATGCTATCACTCACCCCCAAAACATTTTTGTATCCCTTCCTCTCTTGCAGGTGAAAATACCGGTGACTGTGGTTCTAACAAGCTAGTTTAGTAGCTTTTTATTAATAGACTTTTGGTTGAAAACCAAGTGACAGCAAGTTGCTTCTCCAAGATTCAGTATGTTCCTCAGTGCCTCTAAGGGGAAAAATACATAAGCTCTGTGGCAATGCGCCAAAATAGCAGCCAATCAAAAAATGTCAGCCAAATCTTTTGGCGTTGTTTGTTTTTTCCTGGGTGTTGGATTAAGATCTCGTTTCCTTTTCTAATTTTTTCACTCTCCCTGTGTCCTCCAAGGCCAGTGTACTAAACATGTGTTCCAGATAAAGTAGGAATGATACAATTTATGAAGCTACAAATTCTTCATGAAAAGTGTGATGAAAGAAATACCCAGGTCGAATTCCTTGTTTCCTTCAATTAATGTTCAACATAAAGCAAGCGTGGGAACAAATAGAGAAGGCTCATTATTTATACTTAAATTCAAATATAGTTTTTACTATATCAGAGTAGTATCACTGTTCAATAGCTGAGACACTGTGTAGAAACACGTTCGGCTCTAAAGCCTCCATCAGGAGGAGTCACTTCTTTAAAAATAATCCCATCCACTTACATCCATGCTGCCACTTTCTGCCCACAGATCTGTCTGTTCTCTGCTACAACATCCTGTACTCTCAGCTGATATCAACACAGGTGATACCTTGTGTCATTTATTATTGTGGTAAATTGCTGATCTTTTTCTGGACTGCACATGTGCAGACAAAACAAAACGAGCTGTTGCGCCACACTTCAGATTTGTACCAAGACTGGATGTTGGACAGAGGCGCCTGAACTCTTCACTGGAATTGTATTCTTGGACCGAGCTGTCAGATGTTTTCAGGCTGATCCTGGAGGGGCCACTGGGCTTGTTATTGTTGAAACCCTGTCAGCTGACTAGTGTCTCTGAGAGCCAGAAGATTAATAATGTGAAGCTCTGCTTAAACAAACTTTACAGACCACCAGGGTAAAATGTCTTCTCAAAAGATTAGGCTTAAATGCCAAAAGCCTGTTGGCTGGTGTCAGTGCATTTTTGTTACTATGAGTGAATGTCATCGGGATTCAGACATGAGCAGCATGTCCTGCTCGGATGTACTTCCTTTCAAATGGATTGATTTATTGCTTACTAGCCGCAAATTATACTATCCCTATGAGGTCTGGGCCATCATATGTAATAAACCTAAACTTAACCCACCCTAGTCCTGGAAAGGCAAAAATGTACTTAATGTGTCTGAGTCATGTGAAAAAGGAAGTTTTCACAAGTCTCTATGCAGTGAAATGATTGTTTTCTGTATGACTTTATCAGTCTGTCGCATCATTAAAGTGTTGCTTCAGTTCATTGCCAGTGTGCACAGCTCTCTGAAGGTCCTGCTATCCCTGTTTTCAGAGTGGAGGTCTGGACATTTCAACACCTTGATTCTTTTTATCATTCAGTCATTTTGTTGTCAATTTCTTGCTGTACTCTGATTGCCTAAGGCTGAAGTAGGGGTTGGGTTGTCACTATTTTGAGTGTCCAAAGAAAAATTGTGGAATTAAAAAAAATTCCGAGTTCAAAACTGAATTATTCACTACTGACTGTCTGTTTTAAAGGAATTACTGACTGAGTGAGTGAACAGGGGATTATTTCTGGCAAATCCAGCTCAGGACGTGTGCACAAAGCCTTTGATGGAAACCTTTTCTTGACACATCACCTTCGAAATGATTTATGTCCACTTGGTAGATTCCTTCCTTCGTCTAATTTAACAACTACTGCAATTAAATATAGTTTTTATTACAGATCAGTTTGCCAATGTTTCATCATTCCTATTCATCATTTGGTCATCTGCCTGTCATGATTTTTAAAAGCCTGAAGTGTTTTATCAAATGTAATCAAGCCACATCGATTAATGTAATTCAAGTCACTTTTACCACCAATTTGGTGGTGTCAAACTCATTCTGGTTCATAGGCTACACACAGTCCAGTTCGTGCACCAGTGCGCTTAAACTATACCCTAATAACTTATTAGGAAGTTTAAGTACTTTTTGAAAACATTTACATTTCACATTCAGAAGGAAATGCAGACTCTCTTGAGATAAAAAGGTCAAAATGCATTTCCTTCTTGGCAATTTTCACAATTTAAAAAGCCACACAGTGGACTCTTTGGCAAAGTTTGACTTTGCTGATAATGATATTCTAATTAAGAGACTTTAGCTCTTAAAATATCACGAGTTTGTCAGTTACTTCTTCTAATTTTGTTTCCATTCCTGTAACTTTACTTTGTGATGTGACCCAAGGTTCGGTTCTGAGGTCTCTCTTATTTACTTTGTATGTACTTCCATCCTGAATACCCCTGAAGGCATCTCATTGTTACGCAGATAATATCCAGTTGTACATTTAATTTAAACCCCAGAATGTAGCCAAATTTTCTGTCCTCAGGACTGCATCCACGTTATAGAGAACGAGATGGCAGCCAAACATCTGTCTTTAAATACTAACATAAGAACGGAGGTTCTTATCTGTACCCCCGACAACTTCATTTCCACAGTTACTGAGAAATTTGGACCCATTTCATCTTCAGTTCTCCTGACTGTGAGAAATTTGGGTGTTACTTTTGATCAGGCATTGAGTTTTGATAAGAATGTTGGCTGCATTGTACAAATGTGTTTTTATCATCTGCAGAGCATTGGCAAGGTTAAGTATATTCTGATTACACATGCTTTTATTTCATCATGGCCTGATTATTGTAATTCGTTATTCCTATGCCTGAGAAAATCATCCCTGGATCACTTAGTGAAACAGTCCAGAATGCTGCTGCAAGGCTTCTCACCAGGTGACACTGATTCTGACCTCTTTATATTAATGTTTAGGATTCAGTTTAGGATTTCAGGGATCACATTCAGATCCCTCTCTATATTAGTGAACTATTAGGTTTCTCAGTGCTTGTTGGTTGTACCTAAGTCCAGGTTAAGGACACAAAAAGAAAGAAGTTTTGAGATTGTGACTCCCAAGTTGTGAAACTCGCTTCCATTGGACCTAAACTTCTTTTTAAAGGTATCAACAGTGTCCACAGATCCTAAGGCTAACATGTGATGGCTTGCTTTTATTTAATTTTTTTCCATTCGTACTTTTTTAATTGATGTATTTTGTATAGCACTTTTGTCGAAAAATCCTCAACTAGTGGGTTGAGGATTTTGTATTTTTGTCCCCCGATTATCACGGTGTTTTTGCAGCTCAGGCCTATTCTCTAAATCAGAAACCTGCAAATTAGAGTCGTGAAGGATCAGAACCACAGGACACTAACAGGTCCTCAAATTTCTAAGCTTTCCCACAAGTCAAGTTGTGGTCCACCTTGTTTAACATGTGGTTTTCATTGTAGCCAGATCTCTCCTCTTGCTCTCCTTCTCTCTTTATTTGACTTTTCTCACTCAGTCTCTGGAGTCATCCAAGTATAACAAATGCTTGGACCGAAGCCCTAGCCCAGTTGTAAGACCCACTTTGGCCTTCATTTGCCAGATATGTCAGTTTTTGTGACATATCTGGCAAATAGGCTCTGTAGACAGATAGGCTCTGTAAAAAAATATAAAGACTTCAATAGTTTTGTGACATGAATAAAGTTATTACCTGCCTGGATTAAAGGTCTGGTCCCATGTATTGCAGGGGATAATCTACATGTTCCTCACCCAACATGCTAGATAATAATAATAAAGGCACCAGTAAGTATTCTTTTAATGTATAATTGACCCTGATGCACTTTCTATAAATCAAAAAGCTCTTATTTAATCTCTAAGAAATGACTTTTCCTCAGCAGGTCATCAATAAAACAGTTATTTGTAGCCTTTTTTCAGACCTCGAGATAACAGCCCGTTTTTGATCATGTGATTTATTTTCATTTGCATGTTTTAAAGTTCTGCTATATCTTTTAGTAAAGCAACAGAAATATACACAACATTCAAAACATTATAATTTATACAGCCTAAATCTATGTTTCTGACTCAACAGTGTTTCAAAATATTTCTGTTTTAAATGGGATTATCTTTGATTTTGTTTGTAATTATGTCATAAAATCACAAACAAACTGATGTTTTGTCTTTTTGTCAACACATTACTTAATTTTACATTTTAAAAAAAGAAAGTCTAAGTCATAACCAGCTTTAAAGACTTGTTCCTTCTATTGATGACAAGTTGCCGTGCAGCATTCAAATTATTTATTACAAAACATGTCAATTTTTCTTTACATAGGACCTCCAGGGCCTAAGGGAGAGAAGGGCGACACTGGAGAATTGGGGGCCCCTGGAGTTCCTGGTCTGACTGGCTTGAGAGGTGAGAACAACCGGTCATTTACTGAGAAATATATCCATAGTGAATTTGCCAGTTTTCTGCTCCAATAGAATGTTAGTCTGTAAAAGGTGTCACAAATCCCATGATGAATATTATTATATTCCTACAAATTTTTTTTATATCCTTTTGTCTTGACGAGTTTTCTCTGCATAAGAAGTTTCTAGCCTGAGTCGGATTGATAAACTCGCCCTAAAAGCACATGTTGTATATTCATTTTGAACTGTTTAAGTGTTTAAAATAGCAGCTTAGAATGTGATTATTTCAGGGTATTAAAAAGACTGTATTATAATGCTGCAATACTCCAAACCTTCATCCTGATCTGCTTAACCTGTGGAAGTTGATGTAGTTTTCCAGCTTTGGAAGAGACAAACTAATACAAATGATCTGAAAATAGAAAGGAGGGTAAAGAAGGGTTTTGGCGTGAATATTTGAAAGGTTCCCCAAAACATATGAGCTATAAAATATAGCTAAACTATGTGTGTGAATATCACAAATTTAAGAGATACAAGCCTCATTTTTTGAATACCACGATTTAGGTATGGGTGGCAGGAAAGATGAAAAATTAGACCATTTCTGCTTTTAAGCTCCCTCTGCTTGTGTTACATGCAGTTGCATTAATAATACTGTGGAATTAGTATTGTGGAAAGAATTAAAGGTCATATAAAGCTGCTTAAGAAGTGCAGACTTTTTTACACAGGACCAGGGAGACGTGTCATCCGTCTTAGCCTTGCAGGTAATTCCCCAAAAACTACAGCTGAAACCTTCATGCATTCACAGTCAGCACCTCAGAAACATGACATGGCTATTTTTCAGAGATATGGTATGATACAAACAACAACCGCATGATTCCAGATGTTCTGGGTCCCCCCTTCAGCTTGGTACCTCTTGAATCATCACCCCTCAGGTCGTCTCCTGTCATCATCCATCCACATTCCCTGGCTGAAAACGAACATTTCCAAGAAGCATTATCTTCCTGCTGAAAGGGGAACCCCCCTCCCATCTCAGCCCAAAGTTCCAGGAAAAAGTGAATAAAAAGTATTGCTAACTTGACTGTTTAAAAAGGCCCACCTTTTGTAAAAATCTAGCAAAGTGAATGGAACCAAACCCTCTGCAAGGCCAAAACAGCAACAGAATAATACAACCCCAGTGAAAGTCAGGCTTTTTAGAGGAGAGATGTTTTTTAATCAAAACCGTCACTGACAGTAAGTCTGTTTGGGTTCAGCAGTTTTTGTTAGACACTATTAAAGCTATTTTCCTTAAATTATTAACATTTCTAACAACCAACAAAGTCCTGCAGGTCAAACCAGACCACCCCAAATTAGTCTAAGCTATTATAGCACGATGTACAGTGTAAAATCCTACTACATACAATCATTTTTACACAATTTAATCTGTTATAGGAGCATTTCTTTTTGTCTTTTACTTATGTTCACATGCTTCTCAAGGTTTGCTTTTGTTAATTAATTGAATATGCCATCAACCTGCCAGAGACATAGATGAAAATTAGCCTGTGTGGCTAAATCTGACATATGTGCATCATGATAATATGCATTTTCTTTTTTTTTTTAAATAAATACAAGCATAAACATAAAGGCACCTACAAAAGACTATAAAAATCCAACCTGAACAGACCAAAACAGCGTGGGAACATCTTCACCAATTAAACAAGAGGACAGTTAACTTTACATGCAGAGTTTCTTATCAAAGCAGGCTCTTTGCATCCCTGATGTCTAACAAACCTGCTGAATACATGTTCTGCCTCCCGCTGCGTGACTTTGCTGACACGTTACTTCCTTCCTTCATGCTTTGCAGTCTCTGACTACCAATTAGACAAGATGACTGTCAATCAGCCTTTGTTAATATTAGCAGTAAAAAAAAAATCACAAGAAACACCACAATTTAATATTGGTGATACATTTTAACTGTCATGAATGACCGTTTTTTATTTGGAGATGGAGTTGTATACAAATTATTGAAATTCCCTAAAAGTGTGATGCTGTGTAAAAAGAAAAGAAAATCAGAATGCGGTGGTTTGCAAGTGACATAAACCTACATTTTATTAACAATAGAATACAGAAAGCAAATCAAATGTTCAAACTAAGGATATGTGCCAGTTCAAGAATAATTCCTAAGTCTGCTTTTTTAATACCACTTACTCATTACTGCCATCAAACAGGAAGTGACCTTTTTTTTCTTAAAATTTAAGATTTACTCAAGCCAAACATTTGATGTGTTATCTGTGTGAAATCATTTACTTTTAAGAACAAAAGTGAGTGGCTGTGTTTTTATTCACATGATGCTGTGTATTATTATCAGAAACAAAATATATACAATAAACTTAAGTCAACTTCAAGCTTAAAATGTATTTTGAACAATTTCTGGTTGATACATTACGACTACTACTCTAGCACACACACAGTCCTGAAAAACTAGAGAAAATCTTGACAAAATAGACAAACCAGTGGCCTGTAGTCTATGGTCACCAAACACTCCTAAAACACACAGTTTTCTCCCTCTGTATACTATGAAAATAAATATTTTATATGCATGTGACATACTAATGTCAAGACTTTATGAATCCCATTACACACATTAGCTCTTTACAGGAACTTGGTGTCCTGTAAACTGAAACGTCCCATAACCTTGAATCTCAGTTCAATTGCGTTTGCCATTAAACTTATTGTATTGAAATGTTCAAACACACTGTGAGTGGAAAGAATTAAAGGTCATATAAGGTCATTTCACGCCGTACAAAACGGCGTGAAATGCTTTTGCTTCTGTTTATGTGTCTCTTATAAAGCCAAGTTATATATATCTTTTAACATTATCATCAGATTTGAACTGTGTCTGAGGCTGTTCTTCCACTAGGATAATTTTTTACTTCTGATAAATATTCTTGCTTCTTTGATCAGATACAGTCAGTACCTTTCTAACTGTAAAGGTATTGAAAACACGTTACATAAAATGTCTTACACTTGGGGAAAGTACGCAGTTAGATTCTGGTGTGTGAAAGAAAGTTTAGTCTGTAAAACACAATAATTACATACCGTATATCTTCCAATAACCACCGGTCTTGACCTTCGACCCAGAAGTCCCTCTGCGTTGTCTTCTTCTTCTCCTTTTTAAATTTTATTGGCAGTTGGCAAACAACTGAATGGTGCATTACCGCCACCAACTGGTATGGAGTGTGAGTGGAACGTCGCTAAAAAAAAAAACAAAAAAAAACAGTGCTGTCATAGGTCCTCCCTGTCTCATCACTCGGCCAGCTGTTTCCAATCAGCCGTCATCTAGGACCAGGTCTCTTTTAAACACCGGGCCGGCCGGATAATTTTTTTAATAAACGCCCTGGCTACAATTGGAAGATATACGGTAATAATTCTGCAGAATTGTAATGGATTCCTTTACAAATAGTCCTATTGTTCTAATTAATGACCTTAGCAATGTTAGTTTATGTTATCTGATTATTTTATGTTGACTGTTGCTTCCAGTGCTAAAAAGAATAATCGATTGGAATAACCCAGATCTACACAATGTGTTTATATTGCACTACATGGAGTTCTGTTGCTCCACTTGCACTGAAGCCAAAGGAATCTGTCATCACATCCAGCCTCCGTCCTGGTTGACATGTGGAGCAGTCCAGTTGGACTCGCCTGCAGGACTCCAAGAACATTTCTGCCCTGGATCCCAATCATGATAGATATCATTTTCCCAGTGGAGTTTTTGAGTTGAACCGAGTTATATGGCCTCATCCATCATCGGTTTATTTTGCGTTTCTGGCTCTAATGCAGCCGGCCTAATTATTTTATTCTCGTTTCTGAATAGTCACAACAGTGTAATCAGAGCGTGTCAGAACGCAGCGACATTTTTAAAAGATTTCTCTTACCTCAGCGGTATAATCAATAACTCATTACCACACGAATTTTGAGGCGTTTCACTGTGCTTACTCTAAACAAATGTTCTCATTTTGTGCTAAGGGGTATGGCGTGGATATTTTTTAGGAGCAAAACAAAAGATGTTTTTCGTGTGTTCCAGAAGGTGGAACATGAGCAGGAGTAATATTAACAGGACTTCCAAAACCTTAATACATAATAATATAGAGTTTGTTTGCTGCATTGGAATGGCATAGATAGGACTGGGAGATCTGATGAATGGATGCTAACAGAAATTCAGTAATTGTTTATCTACACCACAGATCCACATTACAGCTAATGAAAACCATCATTAGATCAACTATGTTGCAGTCTAGTTCAGTTAGCTTTGACACTCAGGCAATAAAATCTTCACTCTCCTCTAGAGTTTACAACCCTTTTCATCCTCATCCATTCTTCCACATCTTTTCTTTTTCCACATGGATTGCAGTACAGATCTGCAAGCTGAAGAATCAGTGTGTCATCAAGTTTGCCTGTCTGTTGACTCAGTAGCTCCATTCTGGCTGCCAGTACCAGAAGAAAGTGTAAAAAACAGTCCATATGTGTGGGATCTGGCTTTTTCAGAATGGCGGTTGCAAAATGCAGGCAGGTTTTTTTTTTCATGATTGTCTGTTTGTGTCTCAGGATTTACTGGAGAAAAGGGCAACCAGGGCCCTCGGGGAATGAAAGGGTCTGGTGGAGTTGATGGCCTGCCGGGAGAAAAAGGAGACATTGGACCCGTCGGGCCTAAAGGTACGTTTGTGGTGTGAGTTGTGATACTAATAGAGTTTAATACCAATTTAACCTGGCCTGGTCCTATAACCTCACCAATATTTATGCATGCAAATATGAGAAAGACAAGTACTGGAAGAGCAAGAGCATAAATTTGATAAATGCGAAAACCACTCTACTACAGAGCCACTCTGATCAGAGTATAAAAAAAAAAAACTTGTGGTGAATTGTTGCTACTGTTAAACGGTCTGTGGCTTGAGGGCTTGAAAAAGGTTGAGGTTAATAGTCCGGCTAAGAAAAATGTGAATGTGTGTAAGTTTATTGCAAGCATGACACAGAAAGAAAACATAGGCAAGTATCCACAAATCAGAGGCGGAAAGGTTCAAATCAAATAATTGGATGGTGACGTTCAAATCCACCATACATCCTCAGGTTTTATAGCTGTGTCAGTGAAGCAGCAGTCACC
Organism: Pelvicachromis taeniatus; assembly: GCA_015108175.1. NCBI lineage: Eukaryota > Metazoa > Chordata > Actinopteri > Cichliformes > Cichlidae > Pelvicachromis > Pelvicachromis taeniatus. Next base: position 16,813 of record VURO01048540.1, read on the forward strand.
AAAAGCAAAAGTTACCATGGCGATTCTGTGTGGGTGTAATCAACTGTCACTTTCTTTGAAACAGGCTTGGCACTCCTCTCTCAAAACAGCTTTTAAAATCCAAATCATAACTCATATCAACCTGGTTTACAAACCTGAGCATCCTGAACATTTTCTCTGCGGATCTGTGTTTATTTAAGTTCCTACCATTGTTTAAAAAGTGAGTCAAAAGAAGTCACTTCTGCAAGAGTAGTTAAATGGCACTCTTAGTCAAATGTCTACAGATCAGCCAGCATAAGTCTGTCTGCTTTTAAAAAAAGACATTGTTTGGAAGAAGATCAATTTTCCTTCAATTTTATTGTCAAATTATTCCTATAGAGTAAAACCTGTGGGCTTATCAGCAGGTTTTGTCTGCTTTTTGCTTTCTGTTGGTTAATCGGTTCCCTCTAGTCCATCCACAAAACAAGTTTTTTTGTTGTTTTTTAATACAGCAACATATAGTGCAATCTTTGCTTTGCAACAATTGCACCAATTATGAAGGCAGTTATGGAGCAACAGCAGTAGCCACATTAAAATTAGCCATTTTCTCACGCAGCAGCTCAGATATCCTTTTTTTCCCTGCAGTCTTGTGTAAATCACAAATGAATCTTATCAACACTTGCCTACTTAAAGTGTCCTCAGATGACTCCATGACATGTTGACTTTTATGTCGCTGAAAAAAAATTCCTTACCAGGCTTTATCAGGAGCACAACACTTCTTACATCACTAACAGGTGCTACTGTTTGCTTTTTGTCTTTAGCCATGGGAGCTATATTTGCTTATCCTCTCCCATTTATGCAAGCGAAACACCTGTCTCTACTTATCTGATAGGTTTTCCATTCAATGAAATGCAAGAATTTATTGGATGGTACCATAGACCATGATTATCAACTAAACAGCTGGAAAGCAAAAACATTTCTATACTGTTAGGTGCAATGGAACAACTGTCAGAAAAAGAGAGGAAAACTTGTTGATGCCTGTGTATACGTACTCATTTTCCAGTATGCACTAATCCAGACAGTTTTTCTTACTGCCCCCATCCATCATGTTGTCACGATACAACCCCTCCAAATCTACCATGGAAATTACTTACTTAAATCATTTAAACAAATTTAAACCACACTCTGACACGGAAAGTTGAATAATATATTTAAAGGTACTTTTGTATAGAGTCCTCACAGCTTTATCATTATAATAGGATCATATTTTATATGTGGCAAAATCCGTAATGAAGAACTAATATTGTCTGACTGCCCTGTTGGCTAAAGACACTATATACAGTGTGGGAATTTACCAGTAGTTTTCCATTCCACTCTGTAAATGTTTTTACATGTTTTCCACGATGTGAGAACAATGATAAACGCCACCTTTAAGGTTGGAAAGTGTCCACTGTGTCGTTATTTCTTGTTTGCTTTCTTTATCCTCTCTCATCATCTGTCTGAATCTACATAAACCCCGTGTTGATGTTTCCTTTCTAACATCGGGGAGGTGGACAGCGCCAATGATAACAAAAACACACTGAGATAAACACAGCTCTGAATTAATCATAGCCGTGACTAATATGATAAGGCACTGCAGTCTATGCGTTTCTTGTGCGGACATGTCACTGTGTATGTATGAGTGTAATGTGTCTTTAGCCAACAGCTGTTGCCAATCAGAGCTGGGCTTGGCTGACTTGTCCAGTGTTAAGTCCCACAGTCCAAATGTTGGCTGGTAGCTCTTGAAATCTTGGACCTGTTGTCTCCTGCACTTAGCTGTTATGACTCAACTCTACTTTTTTTTTAGGCATTTTTACATACTGTAGAGTAATGTGCCTTTTTGTCCTCATTTCATACAAATAAAAGTTGTTTTTATTGCGTTTATTAGAAGAAAGATGGCTAAAGCTCAAGGAGAATGAGACAAAATGAGACAAAATCCAAATATCTGGTGGCAGAACGGTCATGATGTGGGTCTACTAACAGACCCCGTTGTTAGGAAACCCATCGTGCTTCTGTTCCTTGTAGTGAACTGCAGGAATAGTAAAAATAGCTCTCAAACTTCTTTGTCTTCTCTTTGTATCGAGGTGCTAGCTATCTATTGTGAGGAAAATCAGTCAAGAGACAAAGTTTGCAGAAAAGTTTCATTACAGAAGGGGAAAAAGGAAGGGCCTAAAGATATTCTGATCTTCAAAATCCAGATCTTCTTGCTGTGAGGTGACTGTGCTAACCACTTCTCCAACATGACACCCAAGGTGCTGACTAATTCCAGGTAGAAACGTGGAGTTTGCAAGCATGGGACACTTCATCAGCTTGAATATACCACAATGCAACACAATAGTGATGCAGATAATGGATCTGCTCTGAAGGAGAGCTACCTTCAGTTCTGAGAAAAAGATCAAATTCTTGTTAGGGGTGAACAAGAGCATATCAGAGGGAGAGCTCAGGTTGGGCACTTTGGAGACAAAGAGAGACTAGTCTGAGATTATTTGGACATGTGAAGTGAAGGTATAATGGATATATTGCACAAATGATATTAACGGTGGTGATACAAGACAGGAAGAAAAAAGTAAAACAAGAGAGAAGATTCATGGATATAGTGAAGGAGAACATATGAAAGAGGATGCTAGGGGAAGGTCAGATAATGCTGTGGTGACTCCTTAAGGAAAGGGTGGGGAACTCCACCTGCAGGTTATTGATGTCACCCTGGGTCAACACACCTGCATCAAATGATTAGTTCATTACCAGGCCTCTGGAGAACTTCAAGACATGTTGAGGAGGTAATTTAGCCATTTAAAGCAGCTGTGTTGGATCAAGGACACATCTAAAAACTGCAGGACGCCGGCCCTCGAGGCCTGGAGTTCCCCCACCCCTGCCTTAGGGGCACACTAAAAGTATTAGCAGAAGAAGATGTAAATAAACTTTGGTCAGAGGATGAAATCAACAGTCATATTGGATTAGAAAAATTCTTCCATTATTTATTTTTCCATAGAGTTCAGGATAATTAGAGTGTGACATCTCCTCATTATATGATATCTGTTTAATATAATGTATCTGTAGTGACAGCAGACACGTTCCACTAGTGTTTTACTGTAAAAAGTGACTCTGTAAAGTCACAGGATTTTACATCCAACATTGGTTTCTTAAAAGCTGTTCTTATACAGATAGAGCATCATATTTTACCACTGCCTGTCACTCATGTCTTGAATCAAATGTATCAGAAGTAGAGGAAATAATCATTTATTGCTAATCATGTCATGTATTTTAATAGCATGACATAAGCCTGATTGAGGCAATTAGAAGAAACACAAGGAAACTCGCTTTACATCCATTATGACCAAGCAGGCATGAAAAGAGTGTCACCCACAAAAACTCTGGCATTGTCTGCATCATTCGATTGACAAGCTAGTTATGTAGCGAGCAATACAAAACATCACATCAATAAGCTTTTTACACAGAAAAAAAACTAAACTTAAGGTAAAGGGAAGGACACAGGAAAGTTCACATCTAGATCCTGGTAGTTTCTAGCAGTGTGGATTTCTGCTTTACTCGTCTGTGGTGGGGTTTTTGATTTAACCTTCACTGGTCCTTTAGACCAGTGAAGGAGGAAGGCTTTGGAGAGACTCTGGTATGAATGGGGCCCAGCGTAAGACAGTCATCCAGGAGAGAGGAGGGAAAACGAAAAGCTTGTATAAACAGCACTGTGAAGTCTCATGGTTTTTTATAGATGAATGGTGGGAAGAATATATAGGGACTGCAGAAGGTGTTGGCTGTTCCTTTGGTTGTCAGATCAGTTGTGGTTGCTGACGATATTCTGTGTTATTTCTGGGTGCGTAAAGCTGGACTTTTTTTAGCCACTGGGGGACAGTAAAAAACTGAGAACTCTGAAATGCTGTGACATTGTGAAGTGGTTACTGCTAACGTGTTAGCAAACTGTTAAACACATAAAGCAGACACAAAGCAATTTCAGCATTCATTTGGCCCGTGGAGAGCAACTTCTTTCAACTCTACTTTGGTTTCTACCAACACTTAAAGAAAACCATTTGCTATTTTTGTCACTCTGTTTCTCTCACACTGTTATGTCTTTTCAGCTGGCCAAAATGAGTAAAGAGCTGTTGCTAACTGATCATACGATTAAATATACAGAAACCGTGCATTAAGAGCAGTTTGAGCCCTGACTTTTACAAGTTTACCTTATAAGTTTCAAACTTTTGGCCTTGTTTCAGGCTTATATGTAAGCAGTGCTTGAAGTGGGCCGGAACGCATTGGAACGCAGTTCCCGGAGCTTCTGTATTTTCGTCTTTTGGGTTCTGCCACTTGTTTCTGTGTTCCGGTACTTACTGAATAGACAATATCACAAGACCGATAAAAGACTACATTAGAGTTCCTGCACTTATTTTTTCCCCACTTCAAGCACTGTATGTAAGTAACCTAATGATTTTTATTAGTCTATAGTGCCCAAAAATATTTAACTTCCATATAAAAAAGATAATTTAAAAAAAGTAATATTAATGCATAATAACATCTTCCCTGTTTTTTTTCTC
>VURO01048540.1:21370-51884 GCA_015108175.1 Pelvicachromis taeniatus
TTTTAAAAGCTTTTAAAAAAAAAAAAAAAAAAAAAGTTCCAACAGGAAAGTTGAGCCAGTGTTGAGATGCAGCTTCAACCCATTGAAGCCTCCATTAGACTTTCTAGTAAGAGGGAAAAATGTATACCACATGGTTGACTTAAACTCGGATCCTGGTGGTCTGGTGCTCACTTCTCAGGCTACTTTGCTAACTGTGCATCACGTGGTTTATAAGGCTGACATAAGGGGCAGTCAGCCATAATGCTTTTTAACAGTCCGACATGTTACTGTAAGTTCACCGTGTAGCAAATGAGACTTTAGTCATACAAATGAAAAGAGTTTAAAGGTGCTTATATAACCCCTTTCACTTCAGCTGACCATTTAAAGTACTTCAAACTTTACCACCTGAACCCTGCACAAGATTAAGTCAGGGTTTCTTTAAGGCATTTTTGCTGGGATCATGGCATTTGTACCGTGGAATTAACCTTATGAGAATGTCATATTAGTCAAATGCATCATTGACCTGCGCCTTAACCCACCGGCCAGTCGTCACTAGGCTTGAGAATTTTATAGGGACTCCTCAAGGTTGATATGAACATCTAACATTTTAACATTATGACAAAAAAAAAATGAAATCCACTATGGGTCACGTGAATCATAAATATTATTAAAGGTCTAGAGCCATTACTCACTGGCATGCAGTGATAATGAATACTGATCTTTAGTACGTGTTGTGTAGCTGTGACAGTGAACCATTTTGGTTTAGCACACTGGAATGCTTTAATTAGCTAATTACCACAAAATAGGAAATACACCTGAGGCTCATTTGTTTTGTTTTTTTTATTAAAGGTATTTGTTCATAAGCCAAAATATAAATGTAGAATTTACTTACTGTTGGCACTAGATGAAAAGTTTGATGCTAATCAAAGTTATGACGGTGTATCTTGAGGGTTCCCATAAATATTTGTACTAAGGCTTCAAATTACCTTACAAAAATTGCCCTCATCTTACCCTTTGCTGCCTTTCAGGACCACCAGTATACAAAATTACTCAGTGAGGGTTTAAATCAGATGCATCTGTTGTCTCTTGTGGCTCACCAGTAGCCCACCACTGTGTTTAGGTTTTCCCTGCAGTGTTATTTAGTTGTTAAGGATGTGGTCATGACAGGGGTGACGCTGACAGCTGAGGACGTCACGAGCAGGGTGTGTAAAGTGTTAGCTGCCCTGCTTAGACACACACACACACACACACACACACAGGCTGTAACACATGTGGCTGAGGACCACCACGGCTTGCACCTACACTGTGGTCAAATTAAAGGTGGGATAAGTGCCCACTCAAAGCTGCTCCTCTCGTAGCTTCATGACAAAAGCAGACTTGTGGTTTTTAAAGCTCACGGCTGAGAGTTAGCAACTGGCACTGAAACAGAAATGCTCTCCAGCTTTGGATGGCTAATTCATGGGAATTTGGAATAACGTTATATTTTGAAATGAAAACAAATCAGAAATAGTCGTATCCAAGCTTCTGATCGAGGAGAGGTGTCGTGCGCAAATGTACTGTAATTTTACACAAACCACAAATGCGAGGATTTTTGCTTGCAGTGATGTCGCTGTTTTGTGTCCCATTAACTTTTCCATCCATGTTGTAATACCCTAAGCAATTACCTTAAAAAGACACTTTTCGGTGCATTTTCATTTTGCTTTTTCAGCTCTTCTGCATTAATATTCACTCGTGCGCCACAACTTTTAGAATTTAACAGGATTCAGGGCGTAGCCACATGTATGAGAAGCCAATTACAGGGCGCACGATTTAAGAGACATTGGCTAAAAATATACAAATGAGAGGAAATGGTTGCGAGGTGAAGAAAAGGTTCAGATGTTTTAAAACCTCTCAGTGGTTGATATGCTCTCATCTCTGAGCTCTTGGGTCCTGCTTGTTTTTTCACCTCATTTCTGCCTCGTTTTGTGCTACACTGCGGTTGGCACTGTATGTAAATCAGTCTTGGTTGTGTTCAGTTTATGCATAGCTTGCTTCCCTTTTAACTTTAATCAGGATTTTATTGGATATTATGATACAGACAACTCTCCTTCCCTTTTTTTTCTAAATCAAAATTTGACAGAAAACACTAAAAATTATTAGATTTTCTGTTACAAATTTCAGAAGTTTCAGTTATTTGTGAATATTTCCTATTCTTAAATCCCTGGTTTCTGTTATTTTATGTGTAGCAGGATGAAAATGTGACAGATATCACACAGTTTTGCTGATAATCACACAACCCAAAACAACTGCTGAACTTTGAGGGGAGGAATATTGTCCCATACATGTCTGATATCCGTTTCTAGCTACACAACAGTCTTAGGCCTTCTTTGTCATGTTTTCAGTTTCATGATGTGCCAAATGTTTTTAGTTGTTCTGGACTGCAGGGAGGCCACTTAATCACCAGGATCCGTCTGCTATGAAGCCATGCTGTTGCAGTATGAAGTTTGGCATTGTCTTGTTTAAATATGCAAGAGCCATTGTGAAAAAAAAACATTGTCTGAATCGGAGCACATATTGCCCTAACATCTGTATATACCTTTCAGCATTGTTGGTGCCTTTCCAGATGTTCAAGCTGCTAATTCCATAGACTCTAATGCACAGCCATACCATCAGAGATGCAGGCTTTTGAACTGAGCGCACATAACAAGCCAGCTGGTCCCGTTCCTCTTTAGTCTGGAGGTTGCAGTCACCATGTTTTCCAAACAATTTCAGATTTTGATTCACTGGCAGAAGAACTGTTTTCCGCTTTGCCTCAGTCCATTTTAAATGAGCTTTGGCTGGAGAAGCCAGAGGCATCTGGATGATCTTCGCATGTGGCTTCTTCTTTGCATGAAGGAGCTTTAACCTGCATTTAAAGCGACTTGAGGCGACTGTTGTTGTGATTTGACGCTATATAAATAAAATTGAATTGAATTTGTGGGTGGCACAATGAAATGTAATCGCAATGATTTTTGGAAGTGTTCCTGAGCCCACGCAGGGCTTTACACGACAGACTCATGCCTGTTTTTAATGCAGTGTTGCTTGAGGGCTCAGAGATCACAGGCATCCAATAACTGATTTTCAGCCTTGTCCCTTGAGTACGGAAATTTCTTCCGATTCTCAGAATCATTTGATGATATCATGTAAAGTAGATCCTGAGATATTCAAAGTTTTTGCAATTTTATATATTTCTTGTTCCACAATTTGTAGATGCAGGGGTTGTTGGGGTTTTGTTGCAGATTGTTGAACTTCTGCCCACCTTTACTTCTGAGAAACTCTGAGAACTCTACTGTGAGATGTTTTATACCCAGTCATGTTACTGACCTGTTACCAATGAACCTTTTTGGTTACAAAATGTTCCTCCAGCTGTTTCTTTTTTGTACCTCTTTTTTCCAGCCTCCTCTTTTCCTCGATTTCATATTTTTTCTAAATTGTCTATACTACATCACGCTTAATCATCATGTACTGTGAAATAAAACTCTATAAAGTAATGATTATTGCCATTGTCAGTAAATCAGTTGTCATGTGCTGTTTTGTCCTCAGGTAACCGAGGAGAAAGGGGTTTCAAGGGAGAGAAGGGTGAACGGGGGGAGCGAGAAGACAGACCAGGTGAGAACCACAAGAAAACGATAGTCAAGTCCAGTCCACAGTGTGCAAGGGGCTCATATAATACTTAGCTGTCTGAAACTAATATTAAATTGCCTAAAATATTATGTGTGACATCATTCTGTCTGTTTGTACCAACTCAAGTAGTATAACTGCAAAGAACTGATCCATACAACTTATCTTAACCTGATTTGTATAGTTTTTAAATGCATTTACAATATTTTTGAGCATGAACAGTTAGTTATACCCTTCTTCTACTCTCCTTCTTGATGAACAAGTATCATAATAACAATAGTTGCAGAACTGCGAATGTTTTATTTGGCCTCAAAATATTAACTTCCTTTAAGTGATTCCAAGTCTCTCTCTTTTTTGTCAGTAAATTTCATTAATGTCTCATTGGCAGCCGTAACTGCAGCTTTAAAGTTACTGGATGACCACACATGCATGCAGTCAAACTACTACAGAAACAGTAAAAAAGGGAACACAGTCTGCTAAATGATTCAACGGGCAAATTAAGTGTTTTATAGACATCACTGTGACACAATATTAGATATAGAGTAATCTACCCACTAATTAGTACCATAACAAACTGCAGATTATTCCACTTAGACTTTTTTCCACCATCTGATCCAGCTAAGTGTTTTTTGTTGCTTTGTTTTTAATTTAAGCACTTTAATTTCTTTGATTTATATTCCTGTAGTTATGTTGATTACGTGTAATTTAACCAAACTTTTTGAAAATGTTTTAAAAAGATTGAAAATTCCCTCACCATGCACACTGAAAGATACCTGGATCCAGATCAGTTTAGCAGAACCAAAGTCAGCTGATTCTATCCATATTTAACCTTTAGGGCATCTGAAGTTTGCCCTGCCACCTCTGCCAAAATGCTGTGCTGCTTTTGTGGTGGCAGATGCTTGGAGACCACACCACTCACATCGTCAGTATCATCACCTCACATGGCTCACTCGCTTGCTTGTAACTGTGAAGCACAAAAAACAGGGAAAAGACAAAATGTTCGAACAAAGAAAGAGACAACATAAAAACAAAAGGTCAAATATTTTGGAACTCCTGCAGTTGGAAATCTTTTTAGTGTATTGCAGTCCAGCGTACCAACCAATATGATGATATTTTACATTTTTCGTGTAGATGATATCTTTATGTACAGAGAAGCAACATTTAATTCCTCTAGTTATCATCTTAACTATTGCAGACATCTGCTCTGCTCACGAGAAAAGTGTTGGCTACATGTGGAGGTCGTTAAGTGATTGCAACCAAAGTATGTTGTTCAAGAAGCGATCCCAAATAGTAAGACACAAAAATGTTTAGCAAATTTCAGAATTATTAAATTTTTGTAAGAATGTACTTTGTACATATGTATAAATGTATCATTTCAAATCTTGTGTGGCTTTCAGTCAGAGGAATGAAAGGCTTAGTTGAGTACCTCACATCTATCGGTGCGTGTGCTCCGAAGTCAACCATAAATTATGACGTGATAACTTTATGGGTTTCATTCATCTTTGGTTCATGTGATATCAGTCACATAGAGCTGAACATGGTTTCAAAGGCTGGTAGGTGTGCTTTTGCTTTTAATGTAATCTCACAATGTACATCAAAAGGACTGTGGTGGTAACCTGAACTCGAATGCAAAACCACAAGATAGAAAGAAAAAGGTTGTTACATTTTTTTTCCATGCTTATATTTTTCTTTCTTTTTTGCGTCATCGTGACTGTTCTGCATGTGCTGAGTGATGGGGTGGTGTTCATGTCAAATAATCCTGATCCCTTGGCCACATGAACGCCTTTTCTGCCCATTACAGAGCCGTCAAAGATCAGTTCTTTCCTCACGTCATTTACGAGACACGGATGTTTGATGTTTCGGGGAAGAAAACACAGACTGAGCCCACATGCTGTTGGCTGTTAGAAATTTCAAATCACAACGGTGTTTGTATTTCTGTCACAAACCTCGTGCAGCCGACTTATTGTTGGACGCGTGACTTGGATTGTTTTACACTTCAAAGCAAACAGTTCATACCTGTGTAATGACTTTCCAGAACAAGCAAAAGTTTGTGAAGAATTAGTGGGAAAATGGAGCGTTAGTCCACATGTGTTGGGCATTACCACAAAATGAACGTGCTGAAGAGGATGTTATGTCACTGACGGAATCAATTGCTTAGATTCCTCGAAGCATGAATGATTGTCTTTGAATGAAAAAGAATAAATGGAGTCCAGATTGGAGGTATTTCCAGTAAAATCTTATGTCACAGATGACAGATGAGATTTTTTTTTTCTACTGTATCTGAATAAAACAAATTTAAAAAGTAATGAGGCATGCCAGAAACAACACGGAACAAAAAAAACAGTAAAGAAAAAACTATTAGAAAAATAATAAACATTAATTTAGACTTTCTACATTCTCATGTATCTTGCTGTTTATTTAATGCAGTGTACCAAACTTCCTGGTTTGTGCAGTCAGTTCTTTGTTTGTATTATATTTGTGAATGCAATGGTAATATCCAAGTCCTGCATACTTGTGGGTGTTGGCTGCATTGTTTACGCTTCATGCCAGCACCGTTGAACACGTGCTGTCTTGTTAATGTTGTTTTGCCCATTTGGCTTTAATTTTTGTTTCTTTCTTGGTTGATTGACTACATTTAATTACCATTATTTACATAAAGACATTGCATAAAGAGCTCTTGGATTAACTGGGTTAATTAGGCTACATGTAAAGATGCCAAACTTTGCCCCAAAAAATGCCAGTGGATTCTTGCAAATTCACAAACATCCGGATTTAATAACCTCTCAATCAAAAGGCTTTAAAAAGATATATGTTTATGTATATGTTTTTGTGATCAGTTGATAATTAGTAGTTGTGTTTAAGAAACTGTCCAGCTCAAATTGCCCTTCAACAGTTTGCTGTTGTCTATTTATTTCTGAACATGAAATTCCCTCCGTACAATCTCTTTCCCGCAATATGATTTGTCATCTTTCCATCTCATGTGTAGTGATTCGTGGCCAAGTTAATATTTTCACGTTTACAGGTTGAATATAAATTGTCAGCTTCATCATAATCAACAATAATCAACAGACATTTCTCACTCATTTCAACTCTTTCTGAGTTGAAATGTATCTTTGTGGGTCTGGAGAAAGCAGGTAGGGGTGGGGTGCCAAGACAGGAACTGCACTGCATGAGAAATCAGTGCAGTGCAGTTCCTGCACTGCACTGCACTGCACTGATAGGACATAGGTAATGGCTTTGAGACCCTTCTTTTTTCAGTGGTGAAGGACAGCCTGATAGATGAGGTCAGGCAGGAGTATCTGTGGACTATAATGTTTGCAAATGGCATTATGATCTGTAGTGAGAGTATGGAGAAGGTGGAAGAGAGCCTGGAGAGGTGGATGTATGCTCTGGAGAGAAGAGGAATAAAAGCCAGTAGAACCAAAACAGAATACATGTGGGTGAATAGCAGGGAGACAGGTGAAACAGTCATGACACAAGGAGCCGAGTGGTGAAGGTAGACAAGTTTAAATACCTGGGCTCAGCCATCTAAAGCAATGGACAATGCACAAGAGAGGCGGAGAAGAGAGTGCAGGAAGGGTGGAGCGGGTGAGGAAACAAGAGGCAAGAGTGAAAGAGATGTTTTACAAAACATAAAGTTAGAGGGGCAAAGTTGAGAGGGTTTGAACATGTGGAGATGAGTGCTATTGGATATATTGGACAGAGGATGTTGAATATTGAGCTGGCAGGCAGGAGGAAAAGAGGAAGACCACAAAGAAGAATCAAGGAAGTATTGAAGGAGGACATGCAGAGGGTTGGTGTGACCAATCAGGATGCAAGAAACAGGGTGAGCTGGAGGCAAATGATTAGCTCTGGTGACCCCTGAAGGGAGCAACTGAAAGAAGATGTTATGAACAGATGGATCTAGTTAGCTGCTGTCTTGGAGCCATGTAGTTCGATCCAGTACAGATTCTTCCTGCCTGCCAGAAAAACATTAGTAATACTCTATCACTCCATGTTCTGGCCTTCACGTTGTGGTTGCTGCAGCTTCTCTGGCCTCAGAGGCTTGAACCACTTGGAAGTCCCCCAGCAGTTGAAGCTCATTTGACTAGGTTTCACTGAACAGAAACAGTCATTATATCTCTCAAAGCTCATTTTAATTTCCTTACTTTTACAGAAGCAGTACGTGATTTATGTCCAGATTAGATTGCCTCTGTTTTATGATGAATGACTTTTGTTGGCTGTCAAACGTGAACGTAAAGCATAAACTCTTAGGCTGTACCAATGGATAAGTTAGAAGCCAGGGTATTGACCTTTGGTGTAATTATTGTAAGGAATTTGATAAGTGATTTTTGTCTCTGTGAGCATGTGTCATTACACTTTAACACTCAGAAAAAGTCATTAGTTATATAAAGCTGCAGGCTTAGGGGGAAACACATTTCAGAGTAGTTTTCCACCTGCTTTCACATATTCTGATCCAAAATGTAATTAGTGGTTATGACATGCTGACATGTTACATTTAGACTACCCCACTTTTGACATTAAATTTCACCAAATAATGTATTGCCCATAGTTACTTTGTCTAAACCTGTCAACCTTTCCTTCCTTGTATTGCTCAAAATGTGACCTCAGTGTCAGGCAAATATTTGCTTCTTATTTCTAGTCTGCAAACATTAATTTTATAATTTCAACAACTATCTGTGGCACATTTTTTTGTATAGTTTTTACAGCCAACTAGCTATTTAAGCTAACACTCAAAATGCTAGCATAACATCTGGCTGACTCATTTTGAAATAAACTTGTGAAATGTTGCAAAGCTGTCTACATGAGTCATAAAAACAAGACGATATAGACCAAAGCACACAAGTAACAGATGTTAGCTGTTATCCTATAGGCTATTGTTTAGATGTTGAGTTTTACAAGTGAAAAATAAAAATTAAACAGATGTTGTATGCAGATGTAATGCTTTGTCAGGTCATGATCAGGGTTATTGACTAATCATGTACTAGATTCAGTGTTTAGTTCTTAACAGAGCCTCTAACATGACTTAAAGCACACTTAAAATATATTTTTCAAATAAAAAAACATTAAAGTTATTACTGTGGATAAGCTAGTTAGCCACACGTATTAATTAAAGTTTTTTTTTTTTTTTTTTTTACATATTAGCACATTTTAATCCATATTCCCTCCCCCTCTCCAGTTGCACTTTTACAGGTTGTAACTGTAGGTTTGTGGTAGTAAACAAAGTCGTGTATTTTAAACATAAATATTCAAGGCTCTTGAGTATTTACCTTAGTCCAGTGAACTGGACACTCACAAAGCTAAATTGTTAGCATGTTTGTCTGGATGATTCAAACAAAGTGTTTTCAGATTCGCAAAGACAATACCTACCTCTTAGGCTTCTAACATATTTAAAATCCTCTGAACATAGCTGTTATCGTAGTCCGACACATACTGATATAAAATATGAGCGCATCTTAATGACTAGTTTTAGCTGAAAGGATACTATTACCAATAGATAAACAATGAGTGTGATTACAAATGATTAGGTGATCATTTTTGAGGGACGCGGTTGATGTACATCAGGTCTTGTTTTCGTTTATTAGTCTTCTGTCCAACTCTTGCAGTTTTCAGAGGCTGCAGTTATTCACTGAATGTTATTCATGCATTGCCTGAATTTTATCCGTTTTTTTGAAACACAAAGCATGTACACAAAGAAGTTTAGCAGAGTTCAGTTGTCCAGCTCTTTCAGAGATGTTGAGATATATAAATCCCTTTGAAGCTTTGTTGTACGACTCTAATTAGTCTAACTCCAAAGTGTTTCCTCTCCTTTATCTTCTCCCCAGTCTCTCGTTTTCTCCATGGGGATTCTCAAGCTCTTTGTAGTAAAGAAACCAATAAAGAGCTGAAACTGGTGAACATTAGTGATACTGTCACGGTCCTGGGTCAGTGACCCAGTGTTTTAGTTTGTTTTATTATTATTAATCTTTGTTTCATCTTGGTTTATTACTACCAATGTTTTGGTTTCTGTTTTTGTATTTTGGGCCGCCCTCTGTTCTGTGTCTAATCTGTTTCTCTGTGCCTGTTGTGTGTTTCCTGTTTTACTTTGAAGTCTGTCTCATGTCAGTGTCTCTAGTTTTGCTTCCCTTGTCTCCTTAGGTCTAATTTCTTCCAGCTGTGTTTTCCTCCTGTGTCTCATTCCCTCATTTCCTTCAGTTTAAGCCCAGTGTTTCTCTCTGTCAGTGTCATGTCGTACCTTCTCTGTGCTGTGTTTTCTCCTCCATGGTTCTGGTAACATTTTAGTTCTCTGTTCATAGAAGCTGGCTTGACACTGAGACAGAGACACTATGGATCATACAGAAAACAGAAGAATAAACTCTAACATAAACCACACAGAGAATCTAAACTAAGAACTAATAGACAAAGAAAGCTCAACATAATGAAATACACAGAAAACAAAGAACCAGAAACACAAAACACTGGGTCAACGTCCCAGGCACCCTAACACTATCAGGACACTCACATACTCTCAAATGAGATGGGAACAGTTCAGTTTCTATATATTGTGAATGATGTTGCATTATTTCAATTCAATTTTATTTATAAAGCGCCAAATCACAACAACAGGCGCCTTGAGGCGACTGTTGTTGTTATGTCAGGTTATGTCATATAGTAAAAAAATATCTATTTTCCATTAGTATTTGAATTAAGGTTTCATTTAGAGGACTTGTGGGTATCCAAAATAGGCATAGAAATGTAATATTTAGCAGACTGCATGCTGGGTGTCTATTAGATTTTGGCTGAGGAGATCTTTAGAATATACAGTAAACTGTCTGTTTAGAGAAGTACTACACAATCACAAGGGCTAATAATCAATGTGATCATTTTTATATGCATGGCAATAGCATAAATTGTATTGTGTTTGATGAGTGAACATACCTGTTTCAAGTCATTCAAATTCTTGTCCCTAGCTTAAAATGAAACATGTGGTGCTTTACTGTTAGTTTTTTTTTGGGCAGAGTTGCCTGAAAAAAGTATAACCTCATGCAGTACAAAAGTACAACAGAAGGTTGAAATAATATTTCATTTCTGGTTTGAATTTGCTGGTTCTCAGGACAGAATGTGATACAAATATGTGCAGAAGTTATGACAATATAATAATACAGCAGATATTAAATTATGATGGCCTAGTGAGTGCAAAATACTTGACTGTAATGAGAGTTAAATGGTACACAGTTAAAATGTATGATGGTCTGATGAGACTAATATCCTGTCTATATAATATGTCTGGCTTTACTCTGCGGCACTTTGTCTTAACAGCGATGAGCAGTCCAGAAAAGTGTAGCTGCAAGCGTGTGTTTACCTCTTCTTCTCATTTCCTCTCTGCCCTCTGAAAGGTGATAAATCAAATCAATTACACGAGAACAGCTGCTGCATACTTTGAGGAATACCAGATTAACTGCAGAGCCATGAAGCTTCCGCTAAAACAAACATACCCATTTACACACACTTGTTCTGTAAACTCTTACATGCAAGTTTGTGGACATGGCACCCCTGAGCTAGGCCTTCCAACCCTAAATCCATGAAAATGGGGCGTCTCAAGTACTGTTATTAGTACTTAGTACATAATTAGTATAGTGCATGCATTTCTAGAGGTTTACAACTTTAATAACTAACCAGTTTCCTTCAAAAAGGATGATCCTAAAATTCCGCTCTGTGATCGCTTATTTTGACCTTATTTCAGCCTTTAGATTTTTATTATACTACGGGAGACAAAATACTCTTTCAAACCAGAACAACAACAGAGGGAACTCAGATGATTGTTGTGTCCACCTATGTGAGGAATTTTATACATACACTGTATATAAAAGAATGTCAGAAAGCGTAGTCGCAGTGTTAGGTTACATTTTGAAGCATTAATGCTTAATTACCTCTGTGTCAGGTTTTTGGGGGGAGCCAGAAGTTGCCATGTTTGGACCAAACCATTGCTGTATCCATTGATGTTATGGGTGCAAGAATATCTGCTAAGTAGTGTTAAGAAAAGACTAATAAAAGCTAATAAAAAGCTCAAACAAACACACAAAGCACAAACGTGATCAACATTTGTCTGATAAACAAATTAAAATGCTCCGCAAGCAACAAATACCAGAAACAAAGTAGAGTGATCCCAGTCAGTTACTTAAAGCTACCAGTATTGCCTTAATCCTCAGTCAAATTTACCACACCCATACCTTTACAGTTTTCTGAATAATGTCATCTTTTGACTATGCTAAATCTTTTTTTTCCACAAAACTCTACTTTAATTCATCCTTTTGTCTTCTTTCCTTTACTTCTCATTTTTGATGTCCACTTATAGTTTCTATTCCGTCCTTTTCACTCACTTTCCCTCCTTTCCTCAATATTTATAAGCAGCTGGTAGTCTTTAGCCCTCAAATAAGTTGACTGGATAAATGCTTACAGATGCACACTGTGAAGTTCCAAAGTAGGAAGTTATGAATTTCAAAACCCTTCAATGGATTCGCTTCACATCCGTGTGATTATTGCCATATTATAGACTTTACAATCACAGAAAAATAAAGTATATTCAGACAGAAATTTAAGTCAAATTTTTTTAAAAGAGAGTTCACAAAAGAACATAAAATGTTTCCAGGGTATTTTTTTACTTATTGTTCTTGTTGAATCAAAGCATTTTTTTTTTTGTGGTTTATGGAAACTTTATTTTTCAGCATGTCAAGAAAATCCCATTCATCTCAGTTTATTCTCATTCACATAGCTTCATTAAACTTATAAACACTCACAATGAAAATAATCTGCACAGCATGAGTCCAAGACCATGCCAGCATTGCCAGATAAAAATGAGTGAGGGCCTTTAATGTTGTCTTTTTGGCATAAATAACAACTGAATGCTTAAAAACACTCTGCAAACACACTAAATAGTTGGAACAAAATGTAGAAATGCCTCTGCCAATGCATTTGTGTATCTGAAAACAAAGCTTCTTATGTTTTTGTGTGTGTGGTTTTCAGTGGAGGAGACCTTGGTACGGTTGGTGAATGGGTCAGGTCCTCATGAAGGCCGTGTGGAAGTTTTCCATGAACATCGCTGGGGAACCGTTTGCGATGATGTCTGGGATAAGAAGGATGGAGATGTAGTCTGCAGGATGCTGGGATACCAAGGAGCAACCGAGGTTCATAAGACTGGACGCTTCGGGCAGGGTGCGTAATGCTCCTATTTCATTGGTGTGTTTAAGAATAGAATAGATCTTTATTGTCGCTGTTACAAGAACAACAAAACACAGGTTGGCATCTCTCTGTTGGCAGCATGTAGATTCACATTCACATTCTTACAACGCAAGTATTCTACAAAGTAACCAACTGCCCTCGTGGGGACCTACATCCAGGTCCCCACGGGGTTGAAGGCATTTTTCACACTCAAAACTTGGTTTTAGTGTCAGGGCTACAATTAGGTTATGGTTATGTTTAGGGTAGGGGTCAGGGTTAGCCATTCACTTTTGATGGTTAGGGTTAGGGTAAGCGGCTAGGAAAAGCATTATGTCAATGAGCTGTCCTCACGGGGATAGCTGTACGTGTGTGTGTGTGTGTGTGTGTGTGTACATGTATATAGACATTGATCAGTAGTTGTTGATCAATGGTCATGACAATTTGCACAGCCCATTGTTCCTTCAGTGGTGCTAGTTTCAGTCATTATGCAAATGTACTGTTTATAAGGTTGGGGAAACCTGCTGTCAGCTGACACTGAAGGAGTCACTTGGATCAGTGACGAAACGTTTCTCCCACTGAAAACGTTACGTCCAGATGCACAGATTCAACCTTCTGGGATTTACTTACCTGGATGATTGAGCATGCATCAAGACAATGAAGTACCAAAATGAAGCAGGAAATAACAGAAATAAAGACACTACGGGGGTCATACTAAATTGAGTCACAGAGAAGTACATACAAATCAAAATTAAGATCTAAAGAGAACCCACAATTCACACGTAACCAGAACTAAAAACTAAAACCCCAAATGAAAACCAAAAATACAAAACTCAATAAACCATCAACTTTACAAAAGTCAAAACACTGGATTAGAGACTATTACCCACTGAAATTTTTGTATAAGAGCATCACATTGGGTTTTTTTTTTTTTCTTTTAATCAAATCCTCATTGTTGTCATGTGGTCAAGTAGTGCTCATGTTTCAGGAAATGTTAGAATTTCCACTAAATGCTTGTTTGGCTTCAGCTCTTCTGCCAAAGTGTCTTTAGAGGATTTCGGGTTTGCCACCATCAGTGGCACCATCAAGTGTGAGTGAGTCCTGGGGTGGATTAGAACCACACTATAAACAGTTTTGTGTCAAAACACCCATATATCAATAGGCCAAAACTTTATGGCATTATGTTTGTTGGTTACTCGCATGCTGCTGCCAAAACAGCCCGAATTCACCAAGGCATTTACTCAGCAAGACCTCTGAAGGCAAACTGTGGGATCTGGCACCAAGTCAGGCTGTTCCCATTTGAACCAGTTGACTAAGTGAATAAACCTTTCACTTGTTGAGTCTGATGTGCTAGCAATGTAATAGTCTTTCCTGAGTTTTTAGGTTCATTCTCTATAGGTCAACACTCGTGGTCTGCAATGGGGAACATGGCAGTCACTGCTTTTATCTACAATGCATATCCATGGTAAAATTTAATGATGGAAGTCGCTCTGATTTTTACTAACTCTGCTGCTTTTTGGGTTTGAGTGGCACAATAGTGCCCTAAAATGCTGCAGGGATTAATATTAAACTTTTATGGTGAACATCGTGTTAGCCAGATGTCGTCAAGAAAGACTCCCAGGGGTCATATCCATCTGTTTCTTTCCCCATTTTATTTCATTCAGCAGTCAGCCTGACATCATTCAGAGCCTCTGTCCAGGCTGAGTTGTTACCAATAAGTCTGGAAAATTGAGGGAAATCATGCTTTTGTTCCAGGGGACAACCTCAAGAAAACAGCACAGGCTAACATCATAGCTGGATTCAATTTTAAGCTATCTGGAAGTCACATACATTTTCAGATGACTCACTAACCTCTTTGATTTCGTTTTAGCCTTTGTCTTACTCATAGCATCTGTGAAAGGCTTTCAAGCTTTTAAAGCACAGGTCCAGATTTGAAAGGACAGAACACAACAAAATGACTTAATGAGAAAGCCACTCATTTGCCTCCTGACTCGCAAAATGACATTCAGTCTGTGAGTGTTTGCAGAAATGACAGGTGAGTTTTTCCAGATCTACACAAAATCAGGCACAACTGTAAAAAATACAGCAGTCCAAAGAAAAGTCAGGTTAACGTTCATGCTTCATCCCTGCTCCAATAAACAGACCAATACTTTTCCATGACAATTTTCCATCTTTGATTTTAAACAGATTTGAACTGGAGACTTTCTGTGTAATCTCTAAATATCCTGCTTAAACTCTGTACACCCTTTTAACCTCTCGGCTTTCTGTTTTAACTTTTGCCCAAACTAAGAATAACCTGGGTACATTCCAAAGTTTTATCTTAATTTTGGACATCACCAACCCTGAATTTCTTTAGGAAATGCAAAATACTATTTTCAAACTTGGGGGAAAAAAAACTAATGTCCTTCAAGAAACGCAGAAAACTATTCCTGAGGATTACATAAAAAAATTAGAGAGTGAACTAAGACAGTTCGGGCATTGTGTTGAGAATAAAGATGGCCATATTGAGTTTCAAGCTTGTTAGAATTGTAAAACTCTGAAACATATATAAACATAAACAATGTACATTTGGTATTTCCATAGCAAAATATAAAGAAATGATAAGTGACTAAAATGTTTGCAGAGTCCTGTAGTCGATCATAAAAAGATTATAAAAATATGTATATATTTTAAAAAGAGTTTCCATGCAATGGTGTTGACTTCAACTTTAACCAAAACTAAGGCTCCTGTTTGTACTTGCACTTCTTCACACAGCTGTAATATGTCTCCTGAAAACAGTTTGCACAAATGAGCCATCAGGTCACTTTCTAGATGTGGGAGAGGTGGGGTGCAGGATTGTAAATAAGTACTGGTTTATATCTGGCTCCAGCTTTAACAAGTGGAGCCAGAATAAAGTACTCTGTACTCTGTCAGGTGCACTAATGGGAAAATTAACCTAGCCTGTTTTTGATTAATTCAGAGGAAACCCATGCAAGTAAGGAGAGAACCTCCTAAAACCACGCAGAAGTGCTCTGATCCACATTCAAACCTAAAAGCCACTGACTGTGATGCAACAGGGCTACATCAAATATGAATCATAAGCTAAATAATTATTATAGTGTGATGATCTGTACAAAAAACCCTACTGAACTTTCTATTTAAGCTCTGAAAACTGAATTGAATGGGGCTTAATTTTTTCATTTAAATCCTTTTTACATTTTTATTTTTAATCTTGAATTAGATACAAGAAAAACTGTTTTTTATTCACAGCTAATCTTTATTCATCTTAGACTGGTTCTGTGTGCGGTTTGAGTCTGAAATGAGATGTTTTAGCTCTTCTCCTTTCAAGTTAACATTTTTGAAAACAGGAGTTCTGAACAGCAACCAAAAATGATGTGTCAAAAAATGACCATATTTTGAGTGTCTGCTCTTATTGACATCAGTGGCTTCGCACTGTAGTTGTTTACACATTTGCCTAACAAGCGAAAATTACCAATTTGTTTCTGATGTAAAAAATCTGCCAATTCAGACCTGCAGAGCTACCGGCTGTGGTGACCTTTAGCTTTGCTGGCTTTGCTAGTAGCTTTTCTCTTACTGACATCATGAAACATTTAGATTTGAAAAATAAATATGAAAACATTTTGAGCACTCTGAAGCCTGAGCTTTTGGATCACAGGGATTATATGTATATGTGCCAACATTATTATTAAAGTCATAAAGTCTTATATTATTAAACTTTGGCCATATTTAATATGAACATCCACCACTGTGCATATATATATATGGCAGAAAAATAATAAACTATTGTTATATAGGCTGTGTGGCTAGCAGAGTTGGACCCAGAAACAGGGACCAGGGAACACAGATAAGTGGAATCAGACTAACAAGAAAAGGAAAATCAAAATTAAACGTAACACACAACAGACAGGGGACTATCAAAATAAAACAGGAAGTAACAAACACTGAGATCAGGACTAAGACATGTGATCTAATTTACTAAAAACATTGACTGCCTTGTTGAATAGAAACATCAAAAGTCTGTCTGTCTCTGTCGTTGAGGAAGCACAGCTATTATCAGTACTTTGGAAAAACTGCATTCCACAAATATAAAATTTGGCTTGATTCATTTCTGCAAACAGCAGTGCTGGGTTTTTTTTCTACTTTTCTGTCTTCCAAATCCCTCTCTTGGGTGTTTCCCCCAACTCTCACGCAGGGGTTTGGTGATTCAACTCTTGTTTGTGTGAAGTGTCATAAATTTGGCGTAAACAGACAAAACATCAGCGCGCACACAGTGCTGCAAATGTCTGTTGAGATCCAGAGTAAACGGTTTAAAGGCTCACGTCCGTTTAAGTAAACCCTCAGTAGGCTCAACAGCAGAACAGCTGGAGTATCATGTACAATAACAATGGACCAACTACCGCCGAATCCTCGTGTGCTCTTTCCCCTCTACACAGTGTACTTCCACCCTGTGCATGCCTGTATGGAGACACATGTGCTTATGTGGTCCTCCTGCCTTCAAGATGTCAGCGCTGCAGCAAGTTTATCTTTGAATTGGAGCAAGAATGTAGGAGGCATGCAGATAGATCACATAGATTTTTGCCATTATTATCCATTATTATTCAGTAATGAGCCCTTAAATGAAACATTTGATATAAAAGAAAGCATTATCATTCTCTGTGGATGTGCGCATTAAGGTCCAAAGTGTGAGTCAGGGCAGCCTGGCACACACACTACACTCACTTACAAATAAATATATTTCACAGGCATTTTATTTTAAATTTTCATGATTATTTTAAAAGTGTCAATGAAGATTGGAGGTAGTGGGGTTGAAATAATTATTCATATTTTATAAATGTGCAACACCAGGTAACTTTTGAGTCTAAGACGCTACTATAGATGCCCACCTTCACATTTCTCCATCTGTGACAAAGAGCTATAAGTCAGGTGAAATTTAGTTATGCATTGACACAAAATGCAAATTTTTTCCTTGTGTTTTTAGCCTGACGTTGGAGCGCAACTGATTAATTTTGTTGAAGTTAACATATTTTAACTAAGTGTTTAACTCTCTGTTTGCATCACCAGGTTCATGTCAGTTCACTTCATTGCAGATGTTACAGCATTTGAAATGTTTTTATATATAATTAGTACAGAAAGTGTATGAACATACCAAATGAGAGAGGAACCCCACTAATCAGCAATCCTTTGATTAGAAAAAGTAATTGTTTTATTGTCCCCTGTATGTAAACTGATTTGAGCTGTCAGTAACAACATTCTGCACAAGCATTTGGATGTTAACCTGCAAGAAAACAAGGCTGTTGGTGCTAGCAGTGCTATCATTATCCACACTTGTGAAACTAATCTGGCCCTGTGTGTGTTTGTTATCCACAGTTCAAAGAGCTACACGATTTGGAATATGGTTTAATTACTGAAGAATGTGATTAACTCTTCCAAATGGCTCTTACATACACACATAATATTTGTATAAACAATGTTTAGCCTTTTCCATAGAATTGTAAACAGTTTTGAGTTTTATTACTTATACATTAGTCGATTTTTTTCACTCCTGTCTTATCCTCTCTTTATTAAATTAGTCATCAGGAACATAGTTTCAAGTGAATATTTAAATCTTTCACAACTGGATAGAAACCAGTTCCCACAACCAGTCAAGGAACTGATTATATACAATACATCTTTCAGACATAAAACATATACAGTTGTGATTAGAAGTTTGAATACACTCATTATTGGCATAGATGTCATGATAATTTGGGGTTTTTAATGATTTCTTTGACCTGTTCTGATGATTGACCAGTTGTGGCAGTTTCTCTTTTTGCCGGCATAAAAAGGATTTGTTTGACAGCACACAATAGATCAATACTCAGAACAAAGAAAAGGTCTAAGAGACCCAGTGAAGATCTAAGAAGGAGAACTGTAGATGTACACAAGCTAGGAAGGTCTCTCTGAGCTATTTCTAAACAACTCCAGATTCCAAGATAATTAGTCCAAACAACTGCACAGCAGCAGGAATATACGTTATTCAAATGAGTCACCACTTTTCCAAGAAGACTCAAACTCTCATTTGGTTAGGATGTTCAAAAACAACCCAGGAACCACCAAGGCTTAAGGCTTAAAACTGCTGGACCCCCAGCATCACTGTCCACAGTGAAGCACGTTTTACATCACCGTCGACTAAGAGGGTGCCATTCAAGAAAGAAGCTCCTGCTCTAAAATCACCTTCAAGCTCAGTTGAAATTTGCAGCTGCCCGCTTGGACAAGTCAAATGCTTTCCGGAGAAAGATTTTAGAGTCAGAAAAGACAAAGATCAAGGTGTTTGGCTAAATTGACAGGAAGTATGTTTGAATAAGTAAAGGTGAAGCTTTCAAACCTAAGAACAATGTACCAGTTGTCAAGCATGGGGGCGGTAGCTTCATGCCCTGGGGCTGTTTACAGGGCTACTGGTACATGGCAGAAATTAGATAACATAATTAAGAAAGAGGGTTACCTGCAAATTCTTAAACTTCAACCTCAAATCAGCAGCTAAATGGTTGAAACTTGGACATAACTGGGTCTTCCAACAGGACAATGATTCCAGTCATACATGAAAACTGGTTTTGGAACAGATAAAACAGCCTAACATTAAGTTTCTGGCCATCCCAAAGCCCCAACCTCAACTATTTTCAAAATTTGTGGGCTATACTTAAAACTCTGGTCATGTCAGAAAACCAACCAATTTAAATTAACTCTACCCATCCTCTAGAAGAGTGGTCAGCTATCCAACCAAAATTATGCAAGAGGCTTGTTGATGGCAAACAAAGGCATCTGGTGCACTTATCTAAATCACATTTAACCAAATATTAGTCGGGGTCTATGTGTATGTTTGAGCTTGTATTTATAGTTTTTGACCCTGTGCAAACACCACAATGAATCTGTGTGAAATACAGAAAATCAAAAATAAACTAAAACTTATGCACTTGGTTTGCTTTTTAAAGTAATGTAAAAAATAATGTTTTCAAGGAAATTAATTAAGTGCTGTGACCCCCTATGACCATGATAACACAACTGTATACCCAGATCTCAGTGTCATTTCCATTAGACCGATGTACTGGTCCTGTAGTTTATCTATCTCCTGAAGTCTGGATGTGTTTCTGTGAAAAAATTTTTTTTTTTTTTAAACATAAAAGCCTCCTGGTTCTCAGTACAACTTTAATCAAGCAGCAAAAGCAGAGGAAGAGGAAACTGGCAAACGCTTTCTCTGCATGGACCTGTTTCGTTTATGCACGGTCCATCTGATAAATCTGTGTCCATGTGTCAAAAGTGTTCCAGATGAAAAGTGGGAAACAGGCAGTTTGACAGTGTTGTGAAAACATCAGGTTTGCTGACTGAACTGTTATTTTCATTGATCATACTGAAGGTCATGTAAAATAACAGATAAAAGCAGAATGTGGTATTATGACAGTGCTTATAAATTCCATTTAAAAGCATAACTTAACAAATAGACTGGTCCACCCTAGAACACTTAAACCTCATGCTGTCATATTAGTCTTACTGACATGAAGGTTGTTGGGTTTTTTTTTTAAAGAATAACCACATACAGTATATTGAACGAAAGCTTTGAAGGCTGTAATGTTTTAAATCGAATGAGCCCCTTCTGTTTTTGATCCATAGTCTGCTCACTTTGAATATGCCGTTCAGTTAAATCATCCTGAGACTTGGCATTATTATTTCAGTATATTTAGCATTATAGATAATTAATGTAGAGTGCAGCTCCCATTCTGGTTTGAAGACGTCTGACCCACATTTTCATGTGAGTTGTAACTGAGAGACAACTTCATCAGCTAAAATATAGGACAGGAATCAGACATAAATTGGAGTAACAGCAGATATCATCATAACATCATAGTCCTTTAAAATCTTCTTGAGCTTAACAAGCCACGAACTACTTGGCAGTTATAAAAACTGACCAAGTGGGATTATTAATGACCAAGTTATATATTCATGTTTTGAGCTTTTGTGATAGTTTTAATCATGAACCATAAATTTGTCGTGTAACTTCTCCAAAAACCTTTCACAGTTTTGGCCAGATTAAACGGAAAGTTGCATGGTCTAATTTCTGAAATTATAGCCTTTGAGTTTATTGTAATTTTCCACTTCTAATCGCGGCATTGTGATGTTTTCTGTGAAGATTCACAGATGTCCTACAGTACATGCAGCTTGACAGCCAAACAATCTAAGCGGACAGGCAAACCATGGACAAATATGCTGCTTTCAGTGACATTTGAACAGTGTTTACAGCCCAGTTACCCAAATACTGACTTCACTGTCATGATCTGTGTGGGGATGAACAGCTGGTAGCTTTCAGATGCAGGGGCAGTTTCGGGCAACACCTTTTCTAAACAAACAAATGTGGCATAAACACCTTTTTGCATAGTTGAGAAATATAATTCCTTTTCATCATCATAGAATATTTATCACAGATAAAGGAAGCAATAAATCCATTAAGAAAAAAATCTGAAAAACATAAAATGACTTTGAGGATTTAATATGCTGTTCGGTTAAACTGCCCAGAGACTTGGCATTATTATTTCAGTATATTGAGCATTATAGATTATTAATGCAGCGTGCAGCTCCCATATTGGTATGACAGGACTGACCCACATTTCTAATTATGTTATGACTGAGTGATGATGTCATCGCATTCACTACAGGGCAACAGTTTACAGTCAGCTTCGTATCGTTTTCACACTCTGATTAGTTCATAAGGTGAGAAATATATTAGGGTAATCACAGTTTTATTATGGTGTTGTCTTAATTTATTCATGCATATTTAAAAATTTCATCTCCAGCTGTCGTCACTGACTTGACCTATTTTCCCATTGTAAGAAAGAAAGGGAAAGTTGGAAGTGTAAAGCTGGGGGTAAAGTTGCTTAAAGCTTATTTAACTTTGGCATTGCGAGCCTGTCGGCCTGAATATCATTACATTTCTGTTTTATATGAATTCTGTGCTTGTGTCAGTGGACAGATGCTAAGTAGGGGTACACATATAATTTGATCCCCTGTCTAAAAAGAATAAGAAAGGCAACAGAAAGAGACACTTTTCTTTTGTCTTTTTGCATCCCTCTCTGTTAATTCTCCGTCTTCTGTGGATATTTTGCATTTTTCTTGAAGTTTTTATCTATTGTAGTTAATTTGTAATCTTTTAAATCATTTTTAAAATTTCTTTGGGGTCACTTGCATCTTAAGTCGTCTCCATAGTTGTCAGTGCGATCCCAGCCAGGGTTGCCAGTGAGATATTAAGGAGGCTGCTGACTGATTAACAGCTGTTATTTAGAGCAGAGTATCAGTGATGACAGCCATTTCCCCATCCCTGGATCACACATTAAGTTTTATCAGTGAGTGAAGCGCTTGGATGCCTTAAACCTTTTGCCAAATCTTCTCTCGGGAACCTTGGGATTACTTTTGGTTCAGTTCTGACCTTGGATGCTCGCATTAAATCGCTTGCTTTTATCAAATAAGACTTACTGCAAAGTCAAGGTCCAGTGTGTCGTGCTCTGAATTGTAGATTGTTATTCATGCCTTTAGTTCATCACATTTGGATTTTTTTATATTTTTTTATAAATGTGTTTAAATCTCTTTAAACTTTTAAAAATGTTTTATCTTTATATTTTTTAGCATTTTAGTTGCAAAACATTGTGAAATGTAGCTTGAAAGATGCTCTATAAGTAAAGTTTTACATTACATAATCTGCATGTGAGTGCAATCAAATGTTCACTAATCCTCACTTGAAGCCGAGAACCTCCAAACATCTACAATTGTTGCAAAACTAAAGTATGTGGGACTTTCTGAAAGCTCCAGCGATTCCAATTTTGCAAACAGGAACCAAAGATTATTATGTAAAACAATACTGCCAAATGGTCTGCTTACCAGCTGGAGATGTCTATTTTATTACCGGATACAAACGATCTCATCCACAGTACTGCGAGGAAGCAGTGTCAGTACTTTGTGTTTCACAAGACACGAACACAAACTTCTTTGGATAGAATGATTTGAGTGATTCTTTGGAGATGAGAAGAATTTGATTAATCCCACTTGTCTCTGACACTTTTGACCTTCTTAACTTTCGAGAATATGAAGCACAAACAAATACGCAAAGCTAATTTGCAGCACTCACAAACTTCAGCTGGCGATTTAAACTCACAAAGCAGAATTTGTTCTGAATTTGTTTCTTCTCTTTGGCTCCAGTTTGTATCACGTGCACATAGACAACGGGGAAAGTGGTGCATAAATGAACCATCAGAGGTTGCTCTGTTGGTATTTGAGTCCAGATGTTTGTTTTTTCTTCCAAATAGATGATTAGGTTAATTCATGAAACCCATTTAATCCCAGGACATGTTTTCATGTTTTCTTCAACTGATTGCACACCTTGACGATTTTTTATCTGCAGATTTTTTAATTCTTCTTACTGCAGTATGAGGAAAACAGAACAGCTTTATAAAAGCAGGTCAGGGAAAAAAAGACAACAGGAGAGGAGAAAACCGCAGAGACACCAGGGTCTGTGTAGTTCAGAAATTATTAATCAAGCATAGCCTTGGTTCAGGCAGTTCATGAAGTTAAGTTCAGCTGCAGTCCCAGCAGATCAGCTCATCTCAGTGCCAGCCTACATTAGGTGATGGCTTGGCTCATAAACATTTGGGAAGTCTTACTCAGAGCACTGTATTTGAGTTGCTGTACACTGCCCATAGTTGCTTCGC
The DNA here is from genome assembly GCA_015108175.1 of Pelvicachromis taeniatus. Classification (NCBI taxonomy): domain Eukaryota; kingdom Metazoa; phylum Chordata; class Actinopteri; order Cichliformes; family Cichlidae; genus Pelvicachromis; species Pelvicachromis taeniatus. The sequence goes on from VURO01048540.1 coordinate 44,911, forward strand.
TTTGCAAACCACCTCTGCCACACTTCCTCTTTTTCATGCAACGTCTGCAATAATTAATTTAATCTCTGATGTCGCTGATATTCTGTTCTACGCTGGGGGTTTTGTTTCTGCTCCGCCTTCCAGTTTCCCCCATAGGCTTACAGAAGGTTAGGAACATCTCGCAACAGATCCCCGCCACCAAATGTTACTTACTTCAAATAAAAACATCAGTCTTTCTCTGACTATAGTGGTCCTTTCTGGATAATTTTTTAAAACATGTCTTGGTTTGTAATGCTTCCTCTTCCCTTCTGTGCAGGTACTGGTCTAATCTGGATGGACGATGTTGCATGCGCAGGGACAGAAGACACTATCCACCAGTGTAAGTTTTCCGGTTGGGGCAAAACCAACTGTGGCCACGTCGAGGACGCTGGTGTGACCTGCACCGTGTGAACTTTCAGGATCCCGACACTGCTGCAGCTGCCAAGCATCGCCCAAATGCTGCCTTAAACTTCAAGTGCTGAAAGCCCTGCCTTGTGCAGCAAGAGTGTAGTATTAGTAGTATGCTGCCTACTTACCTATAAAGAAGTGCCAACTCATCTGATGCGTGAACTTTAACCTGCAGCTTGGTTAGAAGTTCATGACTGAATCAGAGTGCAGCCTTTGCCAACATAAAAGTTATGTTTTCATTAACTCTACAGTATGAGCTGAAGGATGATCACATGACAGGATGCTTCATGAGGCTGAACTAACGGGCAAAGGTCAGCATTAACAAGAATGGAGGCTCACCACAGACCAGGTTTGCTGCTTCGACGTTCAGGAGAGGTTTGTCGGATCTGACAGCTTCACCGTCCCAGTGCAACATTTCCACTTACTAAAGAGCTGAAAAGGGGAGTAATGGACCTGACAGGACAGTCTCTGAAGAACTGGTTTTCATAAGCAGGCAGCTGCTCTTCACAGTATTATTTAGCAATGGCTTTTGCTCAGTATACCACAGTGTTGCCTTATTACACGATACAGCAATGCCCAAGTAAGTAACTATTTGGTGGTTTGCAAATCATGCGATGCCACAAAATTACACTAATCAAGCTTTTTCAAGTATTTTTGTTCTTTTGTTTAAACACAAACTAAAGTGCTGTTTATATTCACTGTTTCTCAGCGAAACACGCTTTTCTTTCAGATCGGTTTATTCCATTCCCTTCGTAAAACAGCTGCAAAACAAAATGTTGAATTATTCTAAATGAAGTTTTGTTTACAGCAATGATTGCATCCTGTAGATACCCCTCTTTCTGCACTTAGGGTCCAGTAAACGATCAGAAGTGCTTCTCACATAGTGAAAAAGTCACTCCACTTTCACACTTTTCCAGTGTGCAGTTATTAAGGGCTGCACCTGATGATTTCAGATGCAACAGTCTGATATTTACACTCACTTGTGGCCATTACTGACTATCTATGAGGAGATTTAAGTGGAGTTTAAGGCTTAAACTTTTTTGTATTTTTGTCACTTTGTATAGTCCTTAAAGTTCCATCGGGTATCCAATAGTGAATTTTCTTTGTTCTGGCAAAGATTTTTAGCTGATTCTTTGAGCGTAAGTATTCTTTTTAGCATCAACATCATTTCCAGTTGCACGGTGGTACTTATTTTTATCCAGAAAGCCCAGCAAATGTTAAGCCTAGCCACAAAAACATAAATGTAATAAAACATTTCACAGCTACAAAATCAAATATTTCCTTCAGGAGTTTGTGAATACCAAAAACAAAGCTAAAATCATCACACAATTCAGATGATGGACATTTACTCATCAGCTGAATGTTGCTCAGTAGTGGTTTGTGCAGCAAACAAATAAGCGACTTTGAAACGCAATAATATACAAGCAGGGTCTGTTTTAGAAATCCACAAAGTGCCAAAAAACGAAACCTTTTGCTCGTTTCTTTCATGTGTGCATCCTTTAAACTGCAAATCACCAACCTGTGCTTACCTTGGGCTTCTATGTTTATGCAAAAATGAATAATAAAAATCATTAAATAACATCTTCTGGAAAGAGTTGACAGTCACTCTTGTTGACAGATGAAGTGACGATGAAGAAGAACAGATTAGTATAAACAGATGGATGCATGGAGGCCTGCCCTGTATGATTTATAGCTGTGGGTCTGTCAGCGTTTACTGCCAGAAATTGGCTTGTTTCAGCAACAACAAGGACACACACACACACAAACACACACTCCTCACTCGCATCAAAACATCAGACCAACCACAATGGATCTTTCTCCCACATTTTACCTCATTCTCAGTGGAATTTCAGCTTCACGGCTGCTTTCAAATCCAAGAACTTTGTACCTCCCAGGTTTCCTCGTCATTGCTTCGGAGCCAGCAGAAGACATGGAGCAGCAAGCTGGAATAGAATCTATGCAGAAACCTGAACACACCCATGTTTTATATTTGAAGTTAGGAAAGTTATTTTGTGCACCTTAAAAATCTGGCAATCTCACAAACCTCAAAAGACTGAGGTTAAATTCTCTCCGGCCTTAAAATCTGTGAGCTGTCTTAGATTTGTCCCACTTACTTTTTACAAAAATCAATCTGCAAACTCGGCGTCTGGATCCAAGAGAACAGAGGGGAAAATATTTTGGAGATGAACTTGACTTTGTTCTGCCGCGGCCAGAAATGGTTCTCTCTGCCCGATGTCTAAGTGCCTTGGTGTTTTTCGAGGTTTTTGCTTTAAACCACAATCCTGCCACAGCAGAAAAGAAAGTAAAGAAGAAAAAGAGGGAGTTTGGGGGAAAGAGAAAATGAGGTGATAAACCAGATTCAGCAAATTGATGTAAGCGAGAATGGTTGATGTGTTTTCTTGTACATTTTTCTACGAGTATTGACAGGGTGACTCAGGACTCGTGCATAATCAGGTTATAGTTCTTTGGCTAGCTGATCACATTAAGTCATCACATGTGACATCTGCATTACATTACATAGCTCCATCGTGTCTGCATAATGGTGAAAGACAACTCTGGGCTGCCGTGCTTTTTTTCATAATCACGTTAATATATGCAACAACAATTAAAAAAATCTGTATTTTTGCTCATTCTATATAATGATATAAAACACATTAGAGGTCAAATAGCTTGTCAGCTAATCAGTACGTAAACAAAAACACTCCACGTTATCTTCTTAAACTTTCTGTGTGACAGGATTTTGTATTTGTTAATATTTTATAGAAGAAACGAGAAAATAGATAAATCACTAATGCCAATAAATATTTCAACAATACAGTGTTCAGACCAAAGTTTTGCCTTTTGTTACTTTCACAAATACAGTTACAACCAATAACTGAAGTCTTCTTTTTGTATTGTTGTTTTTCTACATTAAAGCAGGGGTAAATCTTTCAGCTGCAGGTGTCTGCAAGCAGCAGCAAGTTTGTACTGCACACAAGCTTTCACTACCATGCATGATTAATCTTTACCAGTTTAAATATGTTAAATATTGTATTTGCATCACTTTGCATCTTTGACTTTCTAATCACGCTGGATAAAATCTAAAATTTGCATAAAATTTTATCTGAAAATTAGACCATTAGATTGTATGTAAAAGTGAGCATTGTGGCCAGTAGCATTATTGTTTTTGTGTTTTTCAACTAGTTGTGGAAAGCATGGGAGGAACTCAATGCTGAAGAAAGCAGCCACCTCCAAAAGCAGGCCCTGCTTTACAGTTTTATCCTCAGTGAAACCACAATTTAGAAAATAAAGATTGTGCTCTATGAACAAAAATACTCTGAAGCAGTGAACCCATTAAAAAGTGTTCACTGAGGTCAAAGATCTGCAAATAGGTTTGTCATTGACGTATGTTTTCACCCTCTGCTGGACATTAAAAAGAATGCAGGTTTAAGACGCTCACTTTTTCCGGCTATGTCACCAAATCCAGTCTGTGGTTACATCCCTAAACTACACACACACAAACATTGCCTGCATCGATATCATATAATGGAGATATCCTTTATTGTAGAAATCTCCATAAATACTTGTTTGTTAAAGAGTAAACCTCTGGCTGAATTTTACAGTAGATTTTTTCATTCATCATTCAAATTCTTCTTAGACATCAGGCAGAAGGATATGTGGAAATTCTTTTCTGAGCACAGGAAGTTATAAAAATGTGCAATCCTGCAGCTCCCCATGACAGTGAAAAACAGAATTTTAGTTGTATAATTTCCATCCCATTCACAGTTCCATAAACGAACATAAAAACACAACTGCACAAGATTTTTTGTGCACAGCAACATCTGTAGCTTTTGGGATGACTGTGTGGCGGCCAGGCCTCTGAGCTGTGTCCTGATGTCGCTCATTTATCTTGTAGAGGCATCAGATTCAGCACTTTGGCTGCAGAGTTATTACTTCCTTTATGAAGCAACAGCCAAAGATAACACCCTTGACTCCTTCCATATTTTTTCTTTCTGTTTGTTTGTCATCTCTTTTTATAAAACCGATATGTTACATTAACCATAAAAACAAGCAAAAGCAGGTTGAATTTTTTTTTAAATAAATAATTTTGTACTGATTTTAACATCTAAATATTAAGTGCATTCATAGCATCCAAGTGTTTCTTCAGATGAAATTTTGTGCCATTTCATTTCCAACTTAACAAACAAGAAGGGACAAAAAAAAAATGCAATTTCTGAACACTGAATGTAAGATTGAATCGGAAAACAAAGCATCTGGTTGATTTGCACAGATCATATTCTCTGCAGATTTCCAGCAGATTTAATTTCTTTAGACGTTTCTAAATAAGAAGAGCTGCAGATTGGTGACAAAATAAAGGGAAAAAACACTTAACCCCATATAGTGAAGGGATCTGATGGTTCTGTTATGCATTAGGGTCCATTGTGCTGGTTTTTCTTTGGTCATTTTGTCCCAATGTTCTGAGTGATCCTTTTATCCTGTGTTAAGACATTTCCGTTTTTACTGGAGTGATTTGTTCCTGGGTGATACTGCCCCTATCCATAGGACACAAGAGGGTCACTGAATGCTTCAATGTGGCAGACAGCACTTTACAAAAAGGGGGTCTAACCAAAAACTAGCAAGGTGTACCTAATAATGTGCCTGTCAAGATTGCAGCCAAAAGAGCCTCATAGCAAGGCGGCCTCGTGTTCGATCCCTCACAGAGTATTTCTGTGTGCAGTTTTCTGTGTCCAGACGGGCTTTGGTTCTCTCCGGCTACTCTGGCTTCCTTCCACACTCCAAAGTCATGCATGGGGTGATTGTAAATTGACCATAGGTGTGAATGTGAGTGTGAATGCTTGTCTGTCTCTCTGCGTTAGCCCTGAAACAGATTGGAGACCTGCCCAGGATGTACCTTGCTTCTTTTCCCATGACAGCTGGGATATGACAGCCCCCCCTACAATCCTGAATTAGATAAACAGAGGAAAATAATTTGATGAATACAAATGTGCTTGCTGTTTAGTGTCCCATGGGTTCAAAGAGCTTGAAAATCACAGATGTAGGTATGTTGTGAGAGGAAGGCAGGAAGCTCAGACATGTCAGGGAATACCTGGAAGAGTGGGAAAGGTGAAAGGAGACCCACGCCTTATTTGTCACTGAACATACTGCTGAACAACAGCATCACATACTTTAGGTCACGGGAATCAAACTGTGGCTGTTTTATATAAGTCGTACAAATGATGAGAATATTTGAGAGCACTTTTTAAAAACAGCCTGAGGCCGTCCAAAAACAGCAACTGCAGAGAAGAGCTTAAATTTACTTCAGAAGAATCTAATCTGCTGGTGAATACTTAGCAGGTTTGTCATGTACCACTACCTTGTGGGTACAATTTATCAGGCAGAAAATATAAACCAGTGTCTTCTATTGTGGGGTTTTTTTTCTTGGTTATGTTTATTTTGGCTCAAGTCAAGGGAACTGGCTGAGCTGCAGTGTATTAGACATCAGCAGAACAAAACTGTTGTGCTGTGATTAACTGGCTAGTTACAGACTTCTCTGATCTCGGATAATAGTTTGAATACAAAAACACCCTCATGCAATTACTCAGAAAAGCCCTTGGAAGTGACCACATATTGCAACAATCTTGTAATGTCTTCTCATTTTCATTCAACTGCATTTAACAGCAAAAAAAAAAAAAAAAAAACTGTCCTCGTGGCTTGTAATGTCTTGGCTGTGTTCTGTGTATCTTTTATAACACTGTGCAGCTCGTAACGGATAGAAGAGCTTAGGAATTTAAAAACGTATTTCACCTGAAGACTCACACAGCTTTTTACTTTGTGTACTGTTGATATGTGCTAAAATGCTACATATGCGCTGCTGAAATAATAAAATGTAGATTTGTTTAAACAGGTGAACTCCATTATTTCTGCTGATTTGTAGAGGGGAATTGGAAGCAGAAAACCTTAGCATGTCAGCAGGTGAAAAGAAAAGAGAGGGAGGAAGTTAGCTTGGATGTGTGCGTGTGTGTGTGCGTGTGTGTGTGTGTGTGTGTGTCACAGAGATCACACAGCTGAGGCATGTGGGGGTGTACAGCACGTAGGTGTTTTGACTGACAGCTCCCAGCAGTAATCACATGTATGATTGTTTCCACATGTGAAACGGGTGTAAAAATGATAGGATGAAAAATCACCCCATGGCCGGCACGTTGAATAAAGGCTGTGAAGTCGGTGTCAACGTGGTTTCAGTTATCCTGCAGGAAAGTAAGACTTTTACTTTTTATTTGATACATCAAAGCGTGAAGGTATGCAAGTGGGACTACTTTTACACACATGTAGACTATTGCACTGATGTTTCAACTACATTTTTTTTGTCTCTAACCACAAGATCAGATGTTTTCTGATAATGAGGTTTTTGGGGGTTTTTTGCAGAGAGAGCAAATGTTTTTAATATATGGATCATTTTGAGCCATTTTGTTCATAGTGGAGTGGTGTGATGAAACTAAAATAATAATTTTAGTCCATAGAATAGGCTGGAAAATCTTGGGAAGACCTTTGCCTGTTCACATCTCTACCTG